>RJWJ010010058.1:0-48107 GCA_004363605.1 Indri indri | reverse complement strand
CCTCTTTGAAATGTAAGGCATTTTTACTTTAATCTTCAGAGGAACCATTAGCCCTCCCCCCAGATAATCTGATTTAAGGGGTCTGGGATGGGACTTGGGACAATGTTATTCTTTTATTTTATTTTTCTTTTGAGACAGACTCTTGCTCTGTTGTATGAGCTAGAGTGTAATGGCATCATCATAGCTCACTGAAACCTCAAGTCCCTGGGCTCAAGTGATCCTCCCACCTCAGCCTCCCAAGTAGCTAGGACTACAGGTGCACCACCATGCCTGGCTAATTTTTAAAATTTTTTTGTAGAGATAGGATATCACTGTTTTGCTCAGGCTGATCTCAAAGTCTTGGCCTCAAGCTATCCTCCCACCTAGGCCTCCTAAAGTGCTAGAATTACAGGCGTGAGCCACTGTGCCCAATATTATGCTTGAAATGTTCCCCCGGTGATTCTAATTATATGGCCAAGGTTGAGAACTGCTGGTAGACAAGGGATCTAGTTAAGGTGAGATTCTGATTCAGGTTTAGGGTAGGACCTGAGAGTCTGTTCTAAGAGCTCCCAGGTGGTGATGCTATTTGCCCTAGGGCCATACTGAGAGTAGCAAGGCCTTGGAGGGTCTTGGAAGTTGAGAAATCTTAGTTAGAAAGAACTGTGGCTGTGAGAAGAGAAATAGACTAATCAGGGCAAAGGAGCCCCTGACTAAAAGTGATAGGAATCCCACTGAGACTAAAATGTGCCAAAGGACATGGGAGAGTCCCAAGTTAACTATTGACTTTCTGCTCTTCCAGCACCCCTCCCAAGACTCCTCTGAAGAGGGGCAGATGACGGGCATGGAGAGGGCAGAGCTATAGCTAAGAAGGACTCTTGTTTTTCTTTCAAGACTGCAACAGAAGGAGATATGCCATCATTTCCTGTAGAGACATTGCTGTACAGATTGGTTAGGTTTTTACAGGTATCGTTGGAACAGAAAGGTGCTCCAGGAGCATTCCCATTATTCAGACTTTTGAAGGCTAACCTAGGAATCCAACAACATGCTTAGTAGAATATTATCTCTAAGGCAATGTATCTCGTGTTCTTACATGTGAAATTTTGGACAAGATCAATCTGTAAGTTAGGTACCTATGATCATGTTTTTACAACTTAAACTGGATATGAGGGATGAGATATGACTTCTGTCATTCCTTTTTAGGAACATGGTGCATCTTTCGTTCTTATAGCTAAGTAATATCATGCAATGACTAATGAATGTAATGTGATAAAATAAAGTAAAATATATATAATGCACTCAAGTACTTTTTTATTTTTTTTGAGACAGAGTCTGGCTCTGTTGCCCTGGCTAGAGTGCCGTGGCGTCAGCCTAGCTCACAGCAACCTCAAACTCCTGGGCTCAAGCGATCCTCCTGCCTCAGCCTCCTGAGTAGCTGGGACTACAGGCATGCGCCACCGTGCCCGGCTAATTTTTTCTGTATATATATTTTTTTAGTTGTCCAGATAATTTCTTTCTATTTTTAGTAGAGACGGGGTCTCGCTCTTGCTCAGGCTGGTCTTGAACTCCTGACCTTGAGCGATCTGCCCGCCTCAGCCTCCCAGAGTGCTAGGATTACAGGCGTGAGCCACCGCGCCCAGCCTACTCAAGTATTTTTTCCAAAGGTGTGTCATTTTTTTTTATTAACTTTCCTGGGGATATGCTGATGCCCTGATGCCACCAACCTGTTTTATGATCTTGGGCAAATCAAAGAGCTTGGCTGGACCTCAATTTCTGTAACTATACCATTGAAGGGGCTACAGTACTGTGTACCATCTCTACCATTCCTTCCATCTTTTCAGTTATGTGTCTATGATATGGGGCCCAGAGAAATGTTAAATTACAATAATATTAACTTATAACTTGATTTGCTAGGTTGCGTTGAACTGATTACAATGTATGAATTGATGAGCAACTGAGAGAGAACCAGGTTATAACATTTTCATTTTGATTTAGGGTTATGAATAAGGGAGGGGCCCTTAGAGTCAAACTGTCTAGTTCAAATCCCAGTTATTCTGGTTACTAGCCGTGTGACTTTGAGCAAGTTATTTAAATTCTCTTTGTCTCAGTTTCTTTATTGTAAAGTAGAGATAATGACAGTAGTTTATAGAGTTGTGAAAATTAAATGAGTTAAGCACATAGAATAGTTTCTGGTACATAGAAGGTGCTTCATATTAATTAGCTATTACTTTATTTTAAAAATAGACTCTCTACTTGAGTATACAAATACTCAAATTATTTGCATTAACTTCTTTATATATACTATAAGCAAGTCTTAAAGCACCTATTTGATTTTTACAGGGCACAGGAAAATATTTTGCTAATGCTTAACAACGATAGCTGGATTCTAGCATTATTTCAGAAAGTAAAATTAATATTTTAACACATCTTCCATTATTATTATTGCTGCTACATCAGCAAATTCAGGAACTAAACCTATTATCACTGCTATCTCAACAAATTCAGGAACTTGTTCTTACAAAGCATGAAGAATATAGTTTAGATTTCTAGTGAAGATGTTACCAGTAATAACTAATAAAATCAGTTAGTGCTAAAAGGAAAACACCAAAAGTAAAACATTTTGAATTAGGCATTGAATCTAAAAACATGATTCAAAGGTAAATTTTTTTAAGACTCTGTTCTTAGTGTGGTGTATGTATATTTTTGTAAAAACTATAAACAACTGTGGCAAAATGAAGGAAATATTTAAAAATAAACCTCCTGAACAATTATTCAATGGATTAAGCATGAATAGGCTTTTATTTTCTGTGCTAAATATGGAAAAATTCTTTTTTAGCCATTAGTATAAAGTCAAAAATTACTGTCAGACTTTAATGTATCAAGATAAACAAAAATTTGACACTCATGTTTACCCTGTCAAAAGTAGAATTTTAAGCCTTTGCTTTAGTGTATAAGCCAGTGCTCTTGTATCGTATGTTAAGTTCTGGATGCATGTGTGTTTACTTGCTGCCAAATCTGTGCATCTTTTTCTTTGTTTTCTGCTTTGGCATTACCCTTATAAAGGCCCACACCACCCGAATGTCATGCAAACATATATCAATATCTATGTTTTTATTTCATCTTTTACTTTCAAATATTTAATCTATTTGGAATTTAATCTAATTTTTAAAGGATGAGTATCCAGTTTTTTCATCATTTATTGCATAACCTACCCTTTCTCCACTGAATTAAAATGCCATATTTTATTATATATTAAATTATTACTTGCGCTTGGACCTATTCCTAGACTTTCCAGATAAATCAGCATGTTTCTTTGTCATGCTGCATATTATTATAGCTTCATTATTTAATATCCAGTAATGTAAACCCTCTCTCACATTATTCTTATTCCTCAAATGTTTTTGATTAGTGTCTCTTTTTTTCCCAAATGAAATTTAGAATCATTTTATCCATCAATTCAACAACTATTTGTTGAGTGGATGCTCTGTGCTGTGTATTGTATACGGTGCTGAGATGGTTGCAAAAATTAAGAGAGACAGTTTCTGCTTTTACCATGCTAAAAATTCACTTCCAAAAAATCCTCTTAGAACTCTGATGAAGACTGCATTAATCTTATAAAATAACTGTAAGAGAAGGTAATCTTTGCAATATTCAGTTTTACATTTTAGAAAGTTTTAAGTCTCTCCATTTATTTTATTGAGACTTTAAAAATATGTCCAAATAATGTTTTTTTAAAATGTGTATTTTAAGGCTGGGCATAGTGGTTCATGCCTGTAATCCTAGCACTTTGGGAGGCCAAGGCGGGAAGATCGCTTGAGGCCAGAAGTTCAAGACCAGCCTGAGCAACATAGCGAGACCTTGTCTCAGCGAAAAATTAAAAAATTAGCTGCATGGTGGCATGCATACATGAAGTCCCAAATACTCGGGAGGCTGAGGTGGAAGGGTCTCTTGAGCCCAGGAGTTTGAGGTTACAGTGAGCTGTGATGACGCCACTGCACTCTAGCCCGGGCAAAAGAGTGAGACCCTGTCTCAGAAAAAAAGTGCATATGTATCTATATCTATATATCTTATTGGTATTACAATGTATCTTTTGTTATACTGTTACTATGAATAGGATACTTATTTATTTATCATGTTTCGTATATAGAAGTCTATTTTCTGAGCATAGTTATTTTTTAAACCTCTTTACCTATTAAACTCTTGATTCACTTAACTTTGTTATATAGACAATCAAATTCTATCTTGATAAAGATACTTTTTGTTTCTTCTCTCCAATATTTGTACCTCAATCATTTTTCTTTTTGAGGTGCATTAGCTAGAAGTTTCAGAAAAATGTTGAATGGTAGTAATAGCCAGTATTATTCTTGTTTTTTCTGACTCTAAAGGTAATGCTTCTTAAGTTTTACTAATTACGGCACTGATTGTTGTTTTGAGGAAGAAATCCTTTCTCAGCTTAATAAAGTATTTTTATATTCAAGTTAATTAAGAACATTTATTAGAAACAGTATCTGTTTCTAATAAATGAAGTTTTATCAGATTCATTTTTAGGCGTTTTTGAGATAATCATAGGTTCTTCTATAGTCTATTGGTATTTTATTAATTAATTTCTCAATATTAAACTGTCCTAGTATTTCTGGGATAAAGACATATAAAGTGCTGTATATTTAAAACAAGTGAAGATGATAATGATGATTTTACAAAGTGACCACACATAGTAGGAAAAAAAATGTAGCCTTAGAAGTTTTTCAACCAATCATTCTACTTATGTTAGAAAAAACCATGCTTTGGGCTCAGAACTCTAATTTTTAAAGTAAAATTATCTTGATATTAATTCATTTAATGTAATTGCAAGCCTGAGTCCAGTTTTATATTTTCACTCAAACTTACCTTCATAGACTGAATATTCAGAAAAAGCAAACTTCCCTATCTCTAGAAACATCTGACCTGCACACCATGAGTGTGTAGGCAGAAAAAAATGGTTAAAGGATTTAGACTCATCTTCAGTAATGTTGAGCTCTGGCCTGGAAGATCCTGTGAAAAACTAGGTATATGTCCTAAGAGGTATTTTTAGGCTTTCAAATTTTCCCTAGGAGGATGATGTAAATTAAGACCCAAGATTATTCCCATCAGGAATGCAATCTGTGTAGACTCCTTCTACCCAGATGGTCTTCTGAACTCATACTGCTGAGCCCTGCAACCCTCTGAGTAGAAAACATTCATAGCTATGGCAGGATGTGGGCCAGGGGAATTACCCAAGGAATTCTTGGCTTCTTCCAAGGGACTCTGCAGATTCAGATCATATAATTAGAGATGTTAGCACTGGAGGGGACCATCGAGATCAGCTTGCTTCACCTCTTAGTTTAACAGTGAGGAAAACTGTCTAGAAAAGGGAAATGGCTAAGGTGACACTGAGAATGTAGGTAACATGCTGGGATAAGACCTTGGGTTTTATGCCTTTCAATTCAGTATTAATTTTATTGTCATGTTGGCTTACTCATTGGTATCAGGTTTCTGTTATCTAAGTGAACCATTAAGTGAATTCCATCTTGATTTGTGTCTGATAAAAAGTAATAACCTATTTTATTACATATCCAAGTAATTTAACATTTCTCCTCCTTGCACGCAAGCCTCTGTTTGTTCGTACTATTTCATGTGGTAGCAAATCAGGACATTTCATGTGTCTCTGAAAATAGTCTGAGCGACAGAGTACAGGCAGCTTTCATGTACCAAGTATATAGGACTATGTTTCTCCCAGGCATTCCGGGGTAATTTTTTGTAAAGGAACGCACTTCATAGATTAGGCTAGGTGTCAGTTATCATTGTTTTCTTTTCCAAATAAAAGAAATCAGGTGATATCTGTAAATGGTTGCATAGTAAATATCAGAGAACCTGCTGCTTAAAACAGATTAGGGAAAACTGTAGAAGGGGTAGGGGATTTCGAGAGTGATTTTGTCCTTGAATGGTAATGGCTCTATGTGGTAGTGAGGTTTATGTTGGTTTGCTGCTTGCAGATGGTCTTATTATTGGAATTTTCTCTACCAAAAATAAACCGCATTGTATTCTATGAACATATGCCTTTCCAGAATAACACTACCAGTGTCTTTGTGAAACAGCCACTGTCATTCAAAGGATGAATATGTCCTCTATTGGTTGAGGAAAGATGACAACTAACTCAATCATGACGATATGTAAAACAGGCATTCCAAGTCAGGAGTGGCGATGTGAGCCTGTAGTCCCAGATACTGGTGAGGCTGAGGTAGGAGGATGGCTTGAGCTTGGGAGTTTGAGGCTGTAGTGTGCTGTGATTGTGCCTATGTACAGCCCCTGCACTCCAGCCTGGGCAACATAGCAAGACCCCATCTCTTAGAAACAAAAGGCATTCCATTTGGATTAATACAGATTTCAATTATTTTGTTATAAATTTCAACTGAATAACATGTTGAATAACATGTTTGAATAACAATTAAGCAAATAAGTCCATTGTGATAGATAAAACAGGTTATGGAAAATAAAATGGAGATTCAATGGCAGAGAGTTTAGTTCAAACTACTCAACAGGAAAAAAAAACATGTGCAAGCCTGTGTATTTCTAACTCTAAAAATTCTGTGCTACAGCTCAATTGCTAAGATACTCATCTTTTTTCTCCAGACGCTCTTTGCTCTTTTTAGCATTCCATAGATAGGAGTTATTCCTTAGATTTATTTACGTAATTTTTTTGCAATGTGGTATTTATCAGTGGCTCTCTTATTATATTGTTTGATATCATCTCTATTAGGGGCTCTCTCTCTCTCTCTCTCTCTCTCTCACTCTCTCTCTTTCTCTCTCTTTCTCTCTCCTTATATACATATAAATGTTAGGAGAGGAATAGGTTCTGAAAAAGGGAGAAAGGTGTTTATGCTAATCATGATATAAACAATTGACTTCATTAGAAGCAGTCACAGGTCATATCCTTCCAGTTATTGTCTTATAAAGAACAAGAAATGATGCTTTGTCTGGCGTGCACGGTAAACAATGCCCTTGCTCTCTCCTTCATGGCCACACACAGTACTTCCAACATAGGTAGCACATACAAATCTACTTCCCTTGACTGCAACTCAAGAGAGCATTTTAGCCAAGTGCAAATCCACTAGTTATGAAAAAATAAATCAAAGTAAATGTGATATTGATATTTGTCAATGAAAAACAACATAATATAGAAAAATTAGGGGATAAAATATTAATCTAAAAATAATTTTAAGGATGAAATTTTGCCACTGTAAATAGTCCATGAAAAATTATATTTGCAGTACAGATATATTTATACATATAATTTTAAATCCAAGATTTATCTTAACTGTATTCTTTCCTAATTTAAGGAGTTATTTTGAAATAGTTGTTTACTCTAGAGAAAGTTTGACATGTACATATGGAACTTCATAAAAACAGACAGTGCAACACCTGCACTGATTGTAATAGCCAAAGAGTGGGAACAATGCAACTGCCCCAATACAGGGCAATGGGCAAATAACAAGATTTATTCACAGGATGGCATGTTAAACAACACTTAGAACAAATGAGTTGGCTATACAAGTATCAATAGGGATATATGTCAAAAACACAGTGTTAAGAAAAAAAGTTGCAAAAAGTACAGTGTGATGCCATTTATATAAAATTTAAAACCTCAAAAACAATTCTATATATATAGTCTAAAGATACATACCCATGTAATAAGAGTACAAAGCATGCATAAAATGATACACTCTAAGCAGTAATATGTGTGCTTACTTTTTAAAAAATAAGCCCTCTTAGTGGATTTGGCAAACTGTTAACACATTATACCTGTGTAGGAGGTTAGCAATTTTCTTTTCAGCCTCTGCCTGTCTGCTATAATTCAAACTCACATTTAAAATATGGTTAGATGAGAGAACTATAATATTCATGATTAGTTTGGAGACTTTTTAAAAGCTTGAATGTTTTCTTACACTCAGAGCCTTGGTCTACACAGTTAATTCGAAGTGAAGTATTGTAAAACAAGCACAGCATGAGCTGCTGTACAAAGCCAGCGGTCAACCAATGACAGCTATATAAGGGTTAGGAGTCCTTGTGGGGATGAAGTTGATGTAGAAAATATGGTCATCCGTTGAGTATGAGGGGGATGGTGGTGTTGGACACCTGAGGTTTAGAAAAAGTTATATCATTGTAGAAAATGGAAGAAAAAGCAAAGTAAAGGTGAAGCAGAGTAATGCTGAGCAATACTGGGGGGCGGTGGTGGCAGTCAGGCTTGAAATGAAATCAAGCATAACATCATTTCCTGGCAGAGTTTAGCCTCAGATCCCCATTTCGCTAGGTCCTTATAAAACAAAATGGGGGATTGTGGGTCTTTCCCTTTTGAAGGCCCTTTAGCCTTCAAAAGATGGGTAAGAATTAGACCTCCTGGGTTCAAATCCTTGAGTTTAAATCTATTCCTATATTCAGGAGAAGTGGTAATACATTTGATGAACAATTTGGTTTAGTAGTGATGGAGGACCCCCAGAAGGTAGATTTGGGAAAACACTACTCCCATCTTCTCTCATTGACTCATAGGCCTTTGAGGAGTTGATGAGTCATTGAATCTGGCCCGAGGGTGAGCCTGCTGGAAAAGGCCTGCACTGAAGTCCATACCCATTGCAGACCTAAAGTGGCTGACTGAAAAAAAATACTGCCAGCATGCTCCTCCCTCCTGTTGCCAGCTCCACTGTATGTGGTTGCCTTAAGAAGCTATGTTCATTCTGAAAATTATGTCATTGCTCAAAACACTTTTGAAAGTTCTATTTTGAAATTACATCCAGTTACTTGGTCTCTTTGGTTTCAGTTTCTTCATCTGCAAAGTGAAAATAATAATGCCTATTCTGACTCCAAAAGTTGTTATGAAATCAAATGGGAAATATTTTAGAAACTGTTAAGGGCTTTGTAGTTGTTACTAATTAACAAACCATTTCAGAAACTATACTTTTACTTTACGGCAACGATTCACTTTTTAGTTAAAAATACCTTATACATAAACTTGTCCCCAAATGACTTTTGCTACAGCCAAATACCAAATCTTACTTCAACATATCAAGATAGTAAAAATAGTGTCAGGAATTTCATGTATGGTATGACCCTTATGTCAGCCCATTTTAAGTCCTCTAAAGATGAAACTTCTTGTGTTCAAATTGTGAAGGTATTTTATGAGAGGGAAATGAAATTTAATTTTTCTGTTTTTTTTTTTTTTTCCCTTCTGTAGGAAGTCACCAAAGCAGTACAGCCTCTTTTACTGGGAAGAATCATAGCTTCCTATGATCCAGATAACAAGGCGGAACGCTCCATAGCGATTTACCTAGGCATAGGCTTATGCCTTCTCTTTATCGTGAGGACGCTACTCCTACACCCAGCCATCTTTGGCCTTCATCACATTGGAATGCAGATGAGAATAGCTATGTTTAGTTTGATTTATAAGAAGGTAATGCTTCCTTGCACGTGGTACATGTATCCTTTATGGTACATGTTTTAAATGCCATGAATTAGGTAGTGCGCTGGTACAAGTAAGGAATAAATGCTGAAATTAATTTTGTATGCCTGTGAAATAAATGGCAGGAATAAATGTTTTTAATTGTCCTTGATAATTTAATTCACTTCCGCTGATAATTATTGAGTACCTTCTGTAAACTGCCTATATTGTAGGTTTTGTTTTTGGTTTTTTCACTAGTCATATCATTTTTTTGGAATCCATGGTTCCCTGTTAAAATGACTCGCACCGTCTGCATAAAAGTCATTGACAAAATATCATTTTATGGTATCTTTATGTTCAATGGTAACAGTATAATATATAATTGTGAATGATAGATTACCCAAGCAATAAATGTTTCCACCTTAACTAGTTGTCACAAGTGGCAGTATCCACTGCCTTGTTTTGAGTTGGATTTTTGTCATTCTGTGAGTCCTGTAAATTTAAAGTGTTTGGAACAGTCCATGTATTGAAACCATAAGAACCTATTTTGCTTTTTTGTATGTATTGATCAGACAAGAGCCCAATTTGCTAAAGCATGATTTAAGGGAATTCAAATTAACATTTAGCTAACTTACAAACACAATTTAAGGTCATTTCAATGGCATGTGCTTTCACCAACCTGATTCAATACTATGTGTGACTACTTGGATCTACCAAGTCGTTACTGAAAGGTGTTTTTGATTGACTCAATTGGATTTTGATTGACTCAATTGGATATTGCTTTACCCTTCTCCTCTTTTTTTCTTCCCCCAATGTAAAAAATCTTTATATACTTGGTTTATAAGGAGCATGGATCTGAAATTTGCCTCTAGCAAATAATCCCTAACACTTCCATGGTATACATACAAGGTCAATTGAGTTATAAAACTGCAATAACCATACTTAGCTGTTCAAAAAAGCCTTTTATGGAGGCAGAGGGGAAAAAAATGAAGCTCACAGTTTAATCACATCACCTCAGCTGCAAGCTCAGCAGTTTATAGGTACCAGGAAAACATGGATGACAAATCAACAAAAATTTTATTTTGATCCAGACATTTTACATAAGTGAAGAAATTTTTAGGTATTATTTGGAATATAGACTCTACACAGCTTGCATATCAAAGAAAGTTGAATTCAGTTTAACAAATATTTATAAAAAGTGATGATAACTAATAGCTAAGAATGTGCATGACAAGCCTGTAGTGATTTAGGCATACTATCTCAGTGATCCTCCCCACAACTGTGTATGATAGGTACTCTTATCCTTGTCTTATGGATAAGGAAATGAAGACCTAAAAAGTATAGAACATTTGGCAAAAACTGCTTCAAATTTCTAAAATAGGTAAATCACAATCTGTGAAGTGAGGGATTTTCCAACTATTAGGAAAAATGAAATAAGGACTGATACAGTGAGGCAGAGAGCGTTACATGGGAAGAGAGAGGCATGGGCTAACAAGGAGGTGAGATCGAATAAGGAGCAGGCTAGTTTGTAAACAAGACTATATGTAACATTTGGCACAAATACAGCAATGTGTGTCTGGTTTTCCAGACCCAGTATGTATTAGTGAAAAGTTAGATGCTATGGTATGTGTCTTTCTTTCTCAACATTGAGTATCTGTTCTTACCTAGTTTGCTTTATCTCTCCAGCCTACATTGGCATCATCACCAAATAATGCGATTATATTTCCATGTGGCTCTGGTTTGGTCCCTAAATTGAGCCTTGTGTTGGCTCAAGTATAGTGGTTTGCATCTACTAAATTCTCAACAAATATGTGAGGGATTCAGTTGAAACAAATATTAAGTGGGTACTTGCCAATCAAAGCCTCTAATAACAAATCAATTCTTCAATTTTACAGGGAAAGTATGACTATGATATTTCATAATCATAATTAATCTTAATAATTTTAATTAAAATTAATTAGATAAATAAGTAGATAAATTAATTTTGCATATGGTATTATATTTTTCCTTGAAAAATTTAAGGTTTTTCTATTGCTAATTTAATTTTTCACAAAATCGTTAATGATTCAGTTATTCATAATATACTTTTATTGACTTTAACAGTAATTTTATTCAAAAGAGTTAGTATAAGACTGCATGAAAAATTTAAGATGAAGGTTTAATCTCACATTTTTACTGCCTTTGGCTCCATCTTTTAAAACAAAAGCAAAGAAAAAAAAACTCTCACATAATATAAATGGATATTTAAGTACAATATCATTTTCATTGTGGATGAGAAAAAATAATTATTACTGTCTAGATGCTGCAAAATAAAATAACTAGAATCATACCAGTATAATATTTACTGTAAAGAGAAATATTTATAAATCTGAGAAAATACTAAGCTAGATGAACATAAAATAGTTTTTGTCACCTTTACTTAATGCATTCCTCAGTCGTATTATGTTACTTATAAATATATTTGTTTTTTGTTTGTTGACAAACAAAAACATCTAATGTCCCATTTTTCTTTTAGATTTTAAAGCTGTCAAGCCGGGTTCTAGATAAAATAAGTATTGGACAACTTGTAAGTCTCCTTTCCAACAACCTGAACAAATTTGATGAAGTATGTACCTACTGATTTAATCTCTATCTGTTATTGTTATAAATCTTACAACCCCAAAGATGGAGTTTTCCTGGGTCAGATAATAGAAATAAGTGTTTAGGTCAACTTATCTCCACCTTCCCTATTCCAGAAACTGAGAAAGCTAAATTGAGTAGCAAAGTGTCATTCTGGGATCTGGTGGAACCACCTAAATCAAAGGCACCTTAGCTTGCTATTTATAAGATTTTTCAAAACTTAATCCTTATCAGACCTTATTTCTTTTTAATATTTTATATTTTATATTTTTCTTTTTTTTTTTTTTACTGACCACTCATTCATCAGTCACCTTTTAATACTTTAAATCAGTATTTACTTTGGCTGAATTTGGTACTCTGAGCAATTTTTATTCAATGGTATCTTATGTGACAGAGAAACCCAAGGTCCTTGAGGAGAGATAATGTGTTTTATTTATCTTTGCATTTCCAGTACTTAACGTAGCATCAAACCCACAGTAGGTACTAAATTAATCACTGTTGAAGTGAGCACATATCTATTCTGAATATCTTTGTCAGACGATAGAGTTGTGCAGTTTTATAGATTGAGCCTCTGGGGAGAGCCCTTTGTTCTCTCATGTTATATACTATGGTTCTTGTATCCAAAAACAAATAAGCTATATAAAATAAATTCTAGACATGATACTTAAATATCCAATCTCAATTCCACTGAAAAAATATGTTTACAAATGCAATGACTTGAAATTTGTTCCTTGGGAAAACCTAGTCTATTTATAGGATGTTTACCCACATTGCTATGTGCGCCATGAAATGAATATCTAGATTTTAATGTGCTCAGAAACATGAAGTGTTTGTGTTATAAGCTCCCTGTGCTTGCTGTTTTTCACATATGATTGTTTGTTCCTGGGGGTGGAAGATAAAATGCCACTTGTTTTTTTGCTTGTATTTTCCAGGGACTTGCATTGGCTCATTTCGTGTGGATCGCCCCTTTGCAAGTAATACTTCTCATGGGGCTGCTCTGGGAGTTGCTACAGGCCTCTGCCTTCTATGGGCTTGGGTTCCTGATAGTCCTCGCCCTTTTTCAAGCTGGGTTAGGAAGAATGATGATGAAGTACAGGTAGCAGTCTATTTTCATAGCTTCAAAGGGTTTTAAATCAGGTTTTCAAAAAGCTCACTCTAGTAAAACCAGAATTGCTCTATGCACTGAACTGTATTCTATAAGGTGTCACTAAAAAGGAATTATTTTAATGGTGTAAATAATTCTTTGTATATCGATCAGATATTTTTTGATTGTTGGACTATAGAATGCATTTATAAATGTGATAAAATTCAGTTCATTTTTATAGATCATAAAAATGGTAAAACATTTACGTGGATTAGAAGGAATACATAAATTTTGTGTAGAGTTTATTGACTTTCACTACTCTGGTTCATAGATCATCGCACCAGAGTTTCACTTTGTATCACAGATTGAATCAGTGATACCAGTCACTGCTTATGATAGTGGACTTCTTGAGTTTGTCACCTAGACTACGACAGAAAGTATACAAGTTTTGGATCAGATAGCTCTTGTTGAATCCCAGATCACACACTTACTAGTTCTGGGACCTTAGTCAAGCTCTTTCACCTCACTGAGTCTCTGGTTTTTCATGTTTAAAATGGAGGTAACGACCTTTCATAGACTGTCACAAGGATTGGGGATGGTGTATGGAATGTATCTAATACGGGATCTGGCACATAGGAAGCATTTACTAAATGGTAGCTATTATTTTTATTACCATCTATTCGATAATAAATATACATCTGATAAAAGAAATGCCAGTTTTCTTAAAAGCTTGAGCAGTTCTTAGTAGGTAATTTGACTTATTTTTACTATTAGATTGACTGATTGATTGATTTACAGAGATCAGAGAGCAGGAAAGATCAATGAAAGACTTGTGATCACCTCAGAAATGATTGAAAATATCCAATCTGTTAAGGCATACTGCTGGGAGGAAGCAATGGAAAAAATGATTGAAAACCTAAGACAGTAAGTCGTTCTTGTAATTTCAATATTATTAGCATTTTTATTTTAATATTTAAAAAAAATGAGTCTGTCAGAGTGGACTTTAGCTCATATTTGAAGTTTTTGACTGTCAAAAAATTGTATTAAATTATTTCAATACTCATGCCTTAGTTACATAAAGTCATTTTCATAGGCTATAATTTTATGTAGTTGATCCAGTGTGTTATTTTGTACTATAAGGATATTTATATTTTTTGAAAGAATCCCTTACGTGTATTCATAGCTGCTTAATATTAATATATTTATTTGATTAAGATAATGATCATGATGCTGGAGGCTGATTGATACTTCAGATGGAATTGCTACAGTGTACAATTCTGAACCAAATAAATTATCCTCTGTTAATATTTTACTTAATTTATATTATGGTGCATGAAAAATGGAAAAAACCCTTTATCTGGTTAAAATATGTTTGTTCTTCCTTAACTTAGGAATAATAGCACAGGGTAATATTCATAAACTATGTTCTTACAAACCCTCTGCTTGAAGCGAAGTCAGTTCAAGTAATAAAAGCCACTTCTGAGATAGAATCAGTACTTGGCATCTCTCTCTCTAGTGTTCTTTCCCCTCATATAACCTTTCACTGATTAGTAAAGATTATATCCAGCAAAAAAAAAAAAAAAATACAGCATAGATTGAGATATGATTACTGAGATAATTTTGGGCAAAATATAAACTAGAGCATTTCTGTAGCCATGAGACTGTTTTTCTTTAGTCGAGTTCCGTGTTCTACAAACTTCCATCAAAGAGGGGTCTAGGAGACTCAGTGAAGTTTGATATAGTGTTAAAGGGACAAATAACTTCAGCACATGAGAGTTTCACAAGGAAAAATATGCTAAAAAGAAGAGCGTCATTTGGATGGTGTGAATATGAGTTATTAGGAATTCAGGCTACTGAGTCTGGTAGACAATGGTAACTGAGCTGCAGGTGTGTGATTGGAACAACAAAAGAAATACTGAAATGCTAAGTCCTTTGCCATGTAAATAGAAGGAGTAAAAGAGTATTTATTTCCCAAACATTATTGGTCACCTGTTTTTGTTATGCCTTTCAAGACAAATCCAGGAAAGGAATTGCATTTTCCTTCCCAAAACATCCTTGAAGATCTTGGGGAATTGTTCAGTCGGTAGAAGTTGTTTTCTCATTAACAAGTGAGTGCTGCATCCTCTTGTTCCCTGCATCACTCTTAGGCCTGTCAATGCAGGCATGGCAAGGACAACCAGAAGGGTATCAGAAGATCCGGTTTTCTCAAGCCTTATGATACACTCATGACCAGATTATTCTTGGTGCTGCCTTTTCTTGACTTTGGTTTTTATTTTTTCCTCTTCCTCAAAAGATGAAATCCATCCTCCCTACTCTGTATTTCAGTTCAACCAATGCTAATAGCAAATGTTTGGTTCTGATTTGTATAAGATGGCATGAAATTGTTACCTGAAAAGGCTGGGAAATGCTGACGTAGATATGGGAAAGCAAGAATTGCTCCTACTGAAGAGAGCAAATATAATGTTCTGGAAGAGATCGGCAGGAAGTGCTTATGGCAGGACGTGCTTTACAAGAGTGATTATCTCAGCCTGGGCCACTGTCGTACTGGTCAAAAGACTGTGCAAAGCTCCCTGAAAATTTATGCTTTTATTTCTCTTTGGTAATAAAGTCATTTTCAATTTTTTATAAGAAACTGATAAAATATTTTATGATTCATAAAGTGTTAGTGCTTTTATTATGGAGAATATTACATTCTGGGTGATTATTATAAATGTTCTTACATCTATTATGCTTTTATTGTAGTATCTCTTATTTTTCTCAACTGTTTCAACAATAATTTGACAAATTTGTCAACATTTTTGTAAACAGAGTTTTCTATCATTTTGTTAATACCAATCCAGTCAATATTTTTCTTTTTCTGTTAAGGAGAAAGGACACACATTGTAGATTTTAGTATTTTAAGTATTAGACCCTTTGCTGTGCTCTAATTTAATCTTGACAACAACTCCACAAGGGACTTGTTATGCTTCCCTTCTATAGATGTTGATTCTGTAATATAAAATCAGAGAGAAGAGTGACTTGCTTAAAATGGCATAGCTATACCTTGCAAAGCCAGGATTCAAATCCAGGTGAGATTCCAAAATCGTAATCTCTTCAATGCCAAATTACTGAAATAGGTAAACATTAGACCTGTTTAGACTGTGAATCACAATCTAGATTGGGCACACTGAACTCCATTATCTTCATTAGTGTGCTCAGATTACATTTTTTTTTTTCAGACTAAGAAAAACAAAATCCCCTCTGAGTTCTGCACTTGAGAATGAAAATTGCTTTTCTGAACTATGAAGTGATTGGAACTAGCGCCCAAATGCCAGGTGCCCACCCGCACTATGCTGTGGCACGGCTGTTGCCCCTCCCGCCGGAGCCCTCTATTTGTCTGTGTCCTCATTGCCCTTTCCCTATGCAAGAGCTAGATGGGGAGGATCACAAGTGACTCCCGTTTTTATGGATCCTGGAGTGGGACTCTTGAAAGCAGCATTGTCCTCTGCATTCCCTGTTTTCTGCTGCTGGAGTATTTAAGCCTCATACATGTGTGAAAAAGAATTCCCATTTGCAGTTCAGACTAGATTGAAAGTATAGTTTAATGTGACTGCAATAATTATGCTGAAATGAGAGAGACAGAGAGGATGTAGTATCTACTCTCACAATTTTTTAAGAACCGCCTGCAACAGAATCAGGGTGGTTTGTTTTTTTAAAACACAGATTCTGGAAACCTACTGAGACTCATTCACTCAATCAGTATCTCTGAGAGGTGAGCCTGAGACTGCATTTTAGCAAGTATCTCAGGTGATTTTTCCACATGCTAAGGTTTGAGAACCACTCCTCTGTGGTTTACTTGTCATTTTCAATGTTCCTCAAAGCCAAGCTAGAATTTCTAAAGTGTTAAGAATCCATTAGGCATTCACAGAATTGTCTTTTTTCTTTATAAATCTTGCAACATCGTTCTCATTTCCACACTTAATTACTTAAAACACCAACCAACCAACCAACAAGTTGATAATGAATAAAGGTATAAAAATAATGTTATAATAATGATATTAATAAAAACTGAAATTATTAATTATAATTTAAAAATAATATTTACAAGTATTATGTGCAAAACACTGGTGCATTCATTACTATCCCCCTTCCAGATAAGGTAACTGAAGCCAGAGAGGTTAAATGACATGCCCAAGGTCATGTAACTTGTATAGATAGGGTGGGGCCAGGATCAGAACACAGGTAGAAACACTCTAGAGATCATGTTCAGATTTTACATTCCAAGATGCCTGATATTTGAAAAGTAAAATAACATCCAGAATCTTATTATTATTATTATTATTTTATAGAACAGAACTAAAACTGACCCGGAAGGCAGCCTATGTGAGATACTTCAATAGCTCAGCCTTCTTCTTCTCAGGGTTCTTTGTGGTGTTTTTATCTGTGCTTCCTTATGCACTGATGAAAGGAATCGTCCTTCGAAAAATATTCACAACCATCTCATTCTGCATTGTTCTGCGCATGGCAGTCACTCGGCAATTTCCCTGGGCTGTACAAACATGGTATGATTCTCTTGGAGCAATAAACAAAATACAGGTAATGTACCACAATTGTGCATCATATACTATGATTTTGAAATATTTTAGAATTTTTCTAGCAGGCAAACTGTCTAGAGATGAATTCTTGGTCTTGTGCTTATTTGATGCATAAGATTTCCACTCTTGATGTCTATGTGTAGTCTAATGAGCACTTGTAATGAATGCCTAGTGAAGTAAAATGAAGGCCTGTGAGATTCTCTTAAGTCAAAGAAATTGAGGAAAATTGTTTCTGTACTTTGGAGGATTTCATTCAAGGAATCAGTTAATAGATTGGTTCAATCGAACTTTGCAAATGTGCAAAAAGATCTAAAAAGAAAATTCCTTCACTAGAAAGTTATAAAACTTTCCAGCTAATACTAGGGATGTTCAGCTTAAACTTTCCTAGCATTTCCCTAGACAGTATGAGGGATGCAAATGGCATTTTATGCCAAATTACCTTAAAATCCCAGCAATATTGATGTAGCTGGCAGCTTTGAGGTGAAGTTCTAAAGTCTTAAGGTGACAAGCCTCAATTTATACAAAGCTAATTGGATGAACTTGTGTGTGGTTAATAAACATAACAATGTTTTATTATGCTTTTTTGATATTTAAATATTTAAATCAGAAAATAAGTCACTGCGACAGCAATAAAAATGAGGGGTGAAGAGCTAGAGAAGAGCAGAGAAAGAAAGGAAGAAGCAAGGCAAGGACCAGGCTTTTTTCATTGCTTTATGTGGCCAAGACTTCAGGGTGCATGGACTTAATTCTTCCTTTTGCTCCCACCTTCCCTACAGAAAGTGATTCGGAGTCTCTAAAGTACCCTTCTCTTAGATTCACAGTTTGATGCCTTAAAACTAGTTATATACCTTCCCACCTTTACTAAATCCACAGGAGTGATGCTGAATATGCCTCTACAAAGGAGGGTGCTGTAAAGATGAAGAGATTCTTTCTCTTTGTCCTAATGTTGAATCGAGGCACATTCATCACTAAGGTTAATGTGTACAGGACGACTCAGTTGTACGTTACAATCTAATGTGTAAAAACAGTTTTATACAATATCACATGTTTAAAGAGTGTATTTCAAATATAATGAATCATAGTGCTTGGCAAATTAACTTCTGAATGCTGTTATAAAATTATTTTATTAAGAAATAATTTCTAATTTAAGTATTAAATCCATATATAAGATGTAGCACCATTAGAGTTGTAAAATAGATGTATTAAATAATAATGCTTTAATGCTATTCTGATTCTACAATATATCTTTGCTCTCTTTTTAAAAATAGGATTTCTTACAAAAGCAAGAATATAAGACCTTGGAATATAACTTAACAACTACAGAAGTAGTGATGGAGAATGTAACAGCATTCTGGGAGGAGGTCGGAGTTGTTTTTTTTAATTGTTTGCTCTGGATACTTAAGCGTTTTCATCTTTGTGAATCTTGATTTCATCCTGATGGAAAATAAAGTTAGGATGATGATGTAATTGGTAGAACTGAAAGGAGGACCTCTCCACATGCTTTATAGATTAAGAAGTAGAGGCCCAGGAATATTAAATGCAATATAGAAGCCTCTTTATTTCTTTCTAAGTCATGTAATTTGTTTTGCACAACAGATCAGGAAATAATACAGAGATCATAGGTTCTGGAGCTGGGTTTGAATCCTGGCTCTGTCATTTACTTTCTGTGTAATCTAAATCAAGTTACTTAACCTTGTGGGACTTCTGGCTCTCCATTTGTGAAATGGAGAATATTAATATTTATCTTACAAATTTGTTGTGAAGACTGACTGAGATAATTTATGTTAAGTGTATCAGAGTACCATGCACATAGTGGTTCCCCAGTAAACATAACTTTCACTGATGTCAAGATCAAGTTCAATGTGCTTTATATACACCAGTCAACAAAAAGATGTATGAGAGATATACCAGTATATTGTTTTCTACTATTTTTTACCTATTTACATTTACTATTAAAATTCTCTCATATTGCTCAATGTCAGAAAAAATATTATCAATGATTTTCAGCCTCTAAAGAAGCAGTATTTGATTATTGAGAATACCTGCTGTATTCCTATTTCCTTATCACTTGTATCAGTTGAGTAAAGGTAGTAAATGTCCTATTTCTAAATCTTTCTTAATATCTTAAATTGGATTTATTTATATAAGTAACTTGACCACCAGGGCTTCCTTTTACTTCATTTTTAAAGATATAGGTAAGAAAATAATTCTTTTATCTGTCTAGCAGAATTGTTTTGTGGAAAAATATGTGGATCGGATTTATTTTATTACTTTGTTTTTAGGAATTTCAAATGTCCTTCCAGGCATGAAAGAAAAATATGAAGCTTGACATTTTTCACTACTACTTTTAGGTCATTGTTTTCCTACTCTGGTGCAAAAATCCTTCATTCCTCTCTTACTCCATCTGATAAAATAAGTAGCATGCTTGAGCCCTTACTATGTGCCAGGCACTAGGATAAGCATTCTTTGTGTTTTGTTTCACTTAATCCTTTGGCCTAAATAAGATTAATATTTCCATCTTGTTGATTAGATAATGGAGGCTTCAAAAAGTTAAGGGACTTGGTTCTTCACACAACTGGCAAGAACTGAAGCTGAATTCTGGACCCAAACGTCGCGTAGTCTAGAGCCCTTTCACTGAACCGTTGCCTTCCATCTGGCTCTGCCCTCTTTCTCCCGTCTTTGACTGTCACCTAAACTCTGGGCACTCCTTGATGTTATTTACCCATGATGGTGATGCTTTTTAAACTCCTGTTTGAGACTACAACATCCACATGAATGATTCTTCCAATATTGTCCTTAGAACTTATATTTTCCAGTGACTTCTTTAGAAGCTTTCTCTTTTAGTCATATCCTGAGCTTTGTTAGCACCTAGACTTATCCCACTTTGGAACTGTCACACTCTGAAATCTCTTTCTCAGCCCAGAATTTCCTAACCCTGCAGCTCTCTCAGTCTCTTAATTCTACCTTTTCTGCCTTTCAATAGATGCAAGATTTCTAGTTTCATTAATTCTTCCTTTTGGACCCCTCCTGGTTTAATCTCGGCTTATTCCAAAGCCAATAATTTCAACTCTTCTCTCAGCTGCACTCTAAATTCCTTTTTTCCTTTTGCTATTTTTTTTTTCCTACAAAGCTTTTGCTTTATCAGTTTGGGAGAAGGAAGTGCTATTTGGGAAAATCATACACTGTAGTCCACTGTAAGTTTTATACATTTATTGTTGCAACCTCAACCAGGCCCATAATCTTTCTTGGGAAATCCTTTCATTTGTCTTTAGTTAATTTTTGCTACTACTTCCTTGTAAACTATTCCAGATTCCTGAAACCCACAACCTCTCCCAGGATCGGCTCACCCTCAGTAAATGGCCTTGCCTTTTACATCGAGAAAATCGAGGCCATCATCATGTATGAATGCTTCCGACTTCTCTCTTCACCCCTGGAATTATCTTTTCCTCCTTTCTTCCGTCTAAGAGAAGAAGATATATGCTTCTTCCTGCCCTTGTCTGAACTATTCTGACTTACTTCATCTTCTCAGAACAGGGGGCAAGCAATTATTCTCTCTCTAGAAGCTTCAACATCTTTTCTCAACTGACTCCTGACAGTTAAATATTCTGAAGTTAAAAAATGCTTTCCCTGACTTTTGCTCACCCAGCATCATCCCCTAAACCTTATCACTCTCCTTGCCTTCATTGTCAAGCCTGTTCTCACTTCCTCACCTTTTATGGACTTTGTAATCTGAATTCTGCTTTTATCAGTCTATTAAAACTGTTCTTTTTTCCCTGGAATTTATCAATTAATTTAGCTTTAGTGAACTACTCTTCCCAGATTATTTTGGCCTCAGACCACCACTTCCAAGTCCGCCCACCTGCCTCTTCAGTGGCGATAGGCCACCGCGTCCCCCACAGGCCTCCTTCTGGCATGTCATGCTCTCTGGGTGTGACCTCTCCAGGCTTAGCTGATGTCAATGTGCCGATGCAAATGCAAATCTATAGCCTCAGTTTCTTTCCTGAACTTCCTGCACGTGTTTCCAAACTTCCTGCATGTTCCTCAAGCACTTCACATTCATCACTCCCCGAGCTTCCTAAACCCGCTTGTTCCAGTGTATTCTCCATTTCCTTTGATGGCATCACCCAGGAAGGAAGTCCATGAATAGTTACATATGACTCCTCCCTGGTTCCAAACCTATGAGTAAGTAAAATTCTGTTTATGTATAAGGAAGCTGAGGTGTACACAGTTTAATTAACTAGAACGAGGTTACACAACCAGCTAGGGATGGGCTAAAATGTCAGCCTAGGTTTCTGTAACTCCAAAGCCCTTTCCCACTCACCATATTGTCACGGATTAAAAAAAAAAAGACTATCACTTTACTGCATAAAAATGCTTTCACATATATTACCTCATTTAGTACCCTTAACAACTCAGGAACCTGAAGCTGAGAATGTTATAACCTATCAACCATTCTCCAGCTAGTTGAGAAGATGAGACAAAGACTGGGACAAAGGATATCATTACCATTCCACTGTCAACTGCAGGGAGCCCATAAACATAGGAAATATTCGGCCTTACTAGGCATCAAATAAATACAAGTAAGATCGATGATGACATTTTGTTTCACCTATAAAACTACAAAAAACAAAACAAAACAAAAAACAAAACAAAACAAACCAAAACCAAAAAGCAGCAGTGTTGATAAGGGGTGCTGAAAACTAGCATTCATACATTGCTGGAGAAAAACATGGAACAACTTTTCAAAAGACTTGGAATTTTACATACCTTTTGCTCTGAAAATTCTACTTGAGGGACTTTATACCCCCCTAAAAAAAAGGATGTCCCCAAGATTTACAGCAAAGTATGTGCATTCACAGAATTACTGACTAAATTTTTTTAAAGAGGAAACCATCTAACAGAGAACTGTTTAAAGTTTACCCATACTCTGTGATACTGTCCTGCAATTAAAAATTATAGTAAGAAGAATGTTTAATGATATGTGAAAATACTTACGGTTTATTATATGTCAGAAAAAACAGGTCACAAACCTTGTATATAATTTGTATGAATGTTGTAAAAATCATATATGTGATTTTATATAATATGTAAATATACATTTATTTTATTTATATATTTTTTATATGTAAAAGAGTGCAGGGATATAAATTGAAATGTCAAACGTGGTTACTTCTCAATTTTATGACTACAGGTGATTTCTATTTTTCTCTTTCTGCTTTCCTACATTTTTCAAATTTCCTAAAATGAGTGTCTTCTGTCATCAGAAATGAAAGTTATTAGTAATAACCTTCTGTTGGTCCAAGTGCTTATTGGACAAAAGTCTCACTTCTAAGCATGGCACTGAAACTTTTGGTTTAACAACTTCTGTCATCTTGCCATGTATTTCTGACCCAGCCACTCACCATTCCTGAGATGTATTTTGTTCTTTTAAGCCTAATCATTGTGCATGCAGATCCATCTTCCTGGAACACCTGTAACGATTGCTTAGTCTTGTGAAATCCCACTTACTTCTCTCATAGCCTAGCATGTATGTCATTTACTTGGTCAGGGTTGAATCAGCTGTTCTCTTGAATGTGCTCCCATAGGACTTGGTGTGATTTTTAGTTGTAGCACCAAGCACATTGCAATATTAATACTAATAATGTGTCATTCTCCTATGCGGGATTTTTAAAGTAGTCTATAATATGGAGGTGGTGCTTAATAAATATCCATTAGATAAATAAATGAATAGGGGAATAACAAGTGCCTCTTTCTCATTTTTTTTTTTTACAAGTTTTCATTGCCCACCCCTAAAAGCTCCACTTTTAGTTGTCTAATGTCTGATTTTATCCACTATATCATAAGAACTCAAAGCAGTGGTCTTCAAGCTTAATTGTTTATGTATGCCCAAAATGAATTTTGAAAACTTACGTACATTTTTAAGTTAACTCAAATTTTTCAATAGAGGTTTAAGTGGTGACTAAGAATGCAATTTTCTGTTTATTTTATATTATTTATTTTATATTGTCTAAATCTATGTTAAACAGATTTTTGTCAAAACCTTAAAGCTGCAGTTTCAGTGCATTCAATTTATGGAAAAGAAATGAATTTATGAAGTCAGTTGTCATTGTGAAGGCAATCAGCTAAATACAACTTGCTTTCTGTCAGAAAATGTGTGACTTTATAATACAGATAATAATCTATGTAATTAATTTATTAAATGATTAATCAGTTAATTGACCAATTGAAATGCTCAACTCATTTCTGAAAATTGATTCAAAGATAGATATAAGATGCATAAATTGCTTTAAGTTTGAAATGTGGATGAAATAAGATCCTTCCTCCTTCAGTATTTCTGCCTTTTCTTTTATGGGAAGAGAAAATTATTTCCTCATCATACCCCTGTTTGAATCCCAGAGGTTTTTATACTCTAGAAAGTACAACATAGTAAAACTAGTACAGTACTCACGTGTATGATAGATGAGAAGGCTGTGTCTTCTGTGTAAAACAAGGGAAGAAAAATTGTGAGAGTGGGTCAGGAGAAATGACAGATGGCAGGCAAATTCTTGGGCAGGTTAATTTTAAGAAAGAATGTATTTGGGTGTTGAGGATCTGGAAATAGAGCCCTTCATAGGTGCACCAGCTTCCTCCTGATCAATCTTCATGGCTGTTTACATTGATTTTAAGACCACTACCATAAAGCTTCCCCTGGGGGCAATAGAGAGGCAAGGAATTTTCAGAACGTATTTATTTATTTACTTCTCGCCAGCTACCCTTGTATAAATGAATTCATTAGAGTCATCTGGCAAACTCTTCACATTTATATTCAACAATAATTACACAAAGAAATGCTGTGAGCTTCTCGGAGGAAGGTGCTACCAGTGTGATAGAATGGAAGTCAGATTTGCATTGTAATTCTCCTTTGTGACCTCCCTGTTATGTGATGTTAATCATTTAACCTCTCTGAGTCATAGCCTACAGTTTTGAAAGAGGAGGATTATAAAATCTACCTCATATATTATGCTTAAGATTAAATAATAATGTTTATGTACCCAGCCCATAGACAGGGTGTGTATGTGTGTGTGTGTGTGTGTGTGTGTGTGTATTCAGTCTTTACCTAAATAAAAATTTAATTAAATTTGATAATGGGCAAGATATGAGAAAGGGTAATTATGTTTCCATTGAATATTATAATTTTAAAATGTTTTGGATCATGTGCTCTAGAAACCATGTGCTACAATTATGTACTATAAAGTCATAATGTATACAGTATAATGGATCATGTGCCTTGTGCTTTTCAAACTAGTCATACATAGAACAGGTGTATCTATTGAAAATACGTGATCTTTTATTTTTGATTTTTTTAACAGGGATTTGGGGAATTATTTGAGAAAGCAAAACAAAACAGTGACAACAGAAAAATTTCCAACGGTGATAACAGTCTCTTCTTCAGTAATTTAGCACTTCTTGGTACTCCTGTCCTGAAAGATATCAGTTTCAAGATAGAAAGAGGACAGTTGTTGGCGGTTGCTGGATCTACTGGAGCAGGCAAGGTAGTCTCTTTAATTGCTCATTGTTAAGAACTTAATTTGGCATGCATTTCTCCTTTTTTTCTAATTTGCAGTGTAAGAAGGTATTTTGGAGAAATTCTTATCCAGGTATTAGGAGAATGCTTGGGTATAGTGTCCCATATAATACGAATTGTTCTGATAATTTTCTCTAGTTTTTTATTTCTTTGTATTTCCAGTGACTTTTTCCTTTTATAACTATATTTGGCATAGCATTCTACACAGTGTCTTGCACACGGTGGCCATTCAATAATTTTATTGAACAAATAAGCCATCCATTTTAACCAATCTTTAGCATGGGCATTTTTTCAGAGCCGGTCCAGGAAATCATGGCTTACATTTTACCCCCATAGCCAATGAGCGAAAGGCCCTCAGTTTGTTGACATTAGAATTTTGGCAAATGGACTTAGACTTGCTTTTAATATATTATGAGGTAAAATTATTGAGTGGGATAGTTTTTTGAGGAAATACATAAGAATGTTAATTTATTCAGGGCTAAACCTCCCCTCCACACCTCACCCCAAGAACAGCTTACAATAAATATGAGATATTTGGAGATACATCTGACAAAAACTAGTAGGTTAGAAAGAAAAACAGCTAAAGGATCAAACTTTATTGTCAGGAGAAGAGAAGACTTTATAGTGATCTTTAAGAATATGAATTTTCATGCAGATAGTGATCAACACTTGTTCTTTTTCAACCATTGAGGAAATACATTTAAAGGACATGAAGGAATCAAATTAGAGATATAAGAAAGTGCTTTCTAGTACTGGAATGGGCTAAAGGGTAACAGGTATGTGCTTCGGAAGTTATAAAAGTAGGTCCTTCTTCCCATTTGACTGTCATTTTAGGTGTGGTACTTTCTAGAAATACAAGAAAAAGTTTAGTGGCCTCTTGAAGCTTTCAAAATGCTTTCTAGAACTATACCCAAGGATGCAAGAGAGAAAAAGAAAGAAAGAAAGAAAGAATCAAAGAGAGGAAGGAAGAAAGGGAGAAATGAAGGAAGGAAGAAAAGAAGGAAGAAAGGAAAGAAAGGAAAGAATGGAAGAAAAGAAGGAAGGGGAAGCAGTACTGCCATAGGTAAAAATGTAAATAGAAAATAGAAATGAAGAAAGACTTGTGAAAGGCAACTGTTTATTAATATCTGAGATGGGGAGAACCATATTTTAAAGAATTTAGTCTGAGACATAGGAAACAAAATGCCACAGAAAATTTCTAGTCAATAAATTTGGTGCCCACAATGCTAGTAATACAATTTGCTTATTTCTCCCTTCAATTATTTTCCTGCAGGTGAAACAGGCTTTTTATATAAGGTAGCTATAGTTGTGCATTTATTCTTTACAAAAACATTTTCCTTTTTAGAGTATTATTATTTTTCTTCTATTTCATGTATGCTATTACTGGCAATTTTCACTATTAAAGGAATATTATACCATAGGAGGAGCTGATACTAAAGAAGTTACAGATGATCAAAACATGGATCTTTGCTTGTGAGAAGATAGTAATTGGGTTTCATAGAATTTTAAAAATTAATCGTTTATGTATTTAAGATCAATTCTATGAAAGATGTGGAAAAATAGCATTGGAATTATAAATTACAAGACTTGCTGACAATTAAATTTCAGGCAGTTTTATTAAAAATTGATGAGCAGATAATTACTGGCTGGAGTTGTAATTGCATCTTATGGGAAGCAGCTGAGAAGACAGTCAGGTGAAAGCAGTGGTCCCTTAGGAATATTGAAACACTTCTTAGAAGTAGAGTTTGCCATCTCAATCTAGGAGGCTGCCTTTTTGTAATATTAGGAATGCAGTATTTTATAGTTTTGCTGGATAAGCGATCTAGCTAAATATATGATTGAAGAATTGAAAATATTAACACTTTAAGTTAAATCTCACCCCACTCAATTCGATAATTTGTATCAAAAGCTTTAAAGATAACTTAATAATTCTTCCACTTGTATGACTTACCCTAATATGTTTACAGAGATTTTATATAGAGATCTTCATTACAACATTGCTTTTGATAGCCAAAAATTGGGGGAGAAAACCTCATGAATGTTTAATAATACAAGATTGATTAGATAAATCTTGGTGTAGCTATAAAAGGGATGTTAAAGAATGATGTTTAAGGATACGTATGGTGTATTCTTAAATGAAGAAAGACAAACAGGTTACAAATGGTATGTACATTATGATTCATATTTTATAAAAACATATATGTGTATGTCTATATGTATGTGTGGAAGGACAAATGTATCAAGTTGTTATCTTTGAGATTTTGGATGCATTTTGCATCTCTAGATTTTCCAAAGTTTTGACAATTCATATATATTATTTTGCTGATAAAACAACACAGCCATGTTTAATTTTATCTCTCTCCCCTGTTATAATTATGTAGACTGTAAAGGTACCATGTCTTCTTTAATGTTATATCCCAGGGACTATCCTAGTGCCTTTATGCAAATTTAACTGCACGTTTTTAGGAAAATGCTTTGGGTTTTTTTGTTCTAATCTACATTAAGTATCTTGCACTTATGAAACTTCCTTTGATTATTTTAATCAATATTGGTGTAAGAGTCCACACCACTGGGTGCCCTTAACTGAAGACAAGCTGTGGCATCTCACCAGGTGTGGGGATTTTGAGTCCTTCTGTTGTCTCCATCACAACTGAAGCAGTTCTGTGGCCTTGTTGACAACCCGTGACACTGTCTTGTCTCTCATCTATCCTTGTCTTACTCTGGTACTGAGTTTTAGCTTGGTCTTATAATAAATGGGCATCAGATGAATGGAATAAGCTACTAGCTCGTATATTTTCTTACTTTGTATACAGAATAAAAATGTCTGCAGAGTTTTATCAACATTTTGGAATTTTGAGAGATATGAAATTAAATGAAATCATCACTGAATAGTTTTTATATCTATCTATTGATGGATATATAAATTTTTTAACCTGGATAATCAAATCAGATCTATTCCATGTTTGGGTTGATAAAGCTGTACTATACGAAAGTGCCACTTTTAGCTTTGCTTTATACAAATGGATTTTACATAAAAATAAGGCAATTCAGACTTTTTCCCTCCATGTAAAAAGAATTATAAAATTTACTGAAACAGATATCACAAAGGTGTCTGTTACTTGACCTTCCTTTCTTCCTAATATAAGCACCTAATATAATAGGTGCTTTTATATATTTTTTTAATTTTAAAATAGTCCAGGATGATTCTAATGAAAAAATTTAAAAATTAAAATTAAAATATATAAAAAGTTGAAAATTCTTCCTCTCATTTCTGTCTCTCATCTGCCCATTTTCCATTCTCCACTGCTCCCTCCCCAGACACAGGTAGCCAATCTTGGTAATTTTTAAAATATCTTTCCAGAGATATTTTTATGCATATACAATCAATATATACTTTTTATTGTTCTCTACCCCCTTTTTATATAAAAAAGTAGCATGCAATAAACAGAGTTTTGTTCCTTGCTTTTCTCACTTAAGTATATATCTTGGAGAACTTTCCATATTCAAAGCATAGAGAACTTCCATATACATAACACTGCTATGATCTGAATGTTTGTCCACCACCAATTCGTATGTTGAAATCCTAACCCCCAAGGTGATGGTATTGCGTGTGGGGAGTGGCCTTTGGGAGGTTCTTAGGTCCGCTATAAAAGGGACCCCAGAGAGCTTTCTTGCCCTCTTTTTGCCTTGTGAGGATACAACCAGAAGTTGGCAGTCTGTAGTTCAGAAGAGGGCACTCACCAGAACCTGACCTTGCTGGTACTCTGATCTTAGACTTCAATTCCAGAACTGTGAGAAATAAATTTCTGTTGTTTATAAGCCACCTGGTTTATGGTATTTTGTTATAGCAGCCTGAACAAAGATACACAAACACACATTTAAATAGCTACATAGTATTCTATTAGATAGACGGATATTCTATAATATAATGAGTCACTATTGATTGACATTTGGGTTGTTTCCAATATTTTTCTAACACAAAGAATGACATTATAAATAACCTTGTGTACATACTATTTAGCACATCTGCAGGTATATCAATAGGATATCTTCCTAGAAGTGGTGAAGCATTTGTGCACTTGTAATTTTATTTATTTGTTTGTTTGTTTGCTTTAGAGGTGGGGTCCCACTCTGTTGCCCAGGCTGGAGTGCAGTAGTGCAATCACAGTCACTGTAGCCTCTAACTCCTGGGCTCAAGTGATCCTCCTGCCTCAGCCTCCTGAGTAGCTGGGACTATGGACACACACCACCATGCCCAGCTAATTTTTAAATTTTTTTGTAGAGATGGGGGGAGTGTCTCACTATGTTGCCCACAGTGGTCTCGAACTCCCAGGCTCAAGGGATCGTCCTACCTCGGCCATTAAGGATATTGTTCTGTGCCATTAAGTATATTCACATAGTTATGCAACCAGCACCTTTTTTTTTTTTTGAGACAGAGTCTCACTGTGAACCAGCACCTTTTTTTAATTTTAATTTACTGATTTTATAGATATACTTCATCTGAATTCTATCATATTATTTGATGTTTTATGTTTTTCTTTCCTTTTTTTATGAAGTCACTGTATTGTCTGTTGGTGTCTTTTTATCTCGTCTCTCCTTTATAACATGAAGATAGTAATGAATCTACCTTGTAGGATTATTGTGAAGATTAAATAAATTAATATAATTAAAGTTGGTAGAACAGCATTCAGCACAGAGTGAGCACTCAACAAATGTTAGCTGTTACTAATCTTTCCCTGTACCTTCTCCAAACCTGTGCCAGTAATTTGAATCAGGTGCCCCTTCTCTGTGACCCTCTATCATAGCACTTGCCACACCGTATTATAATTGTCTCTTTTACTCCCCTTGTATCTTTTGTGCACAGCAGAGTACCTGGAACTTAAATAATTTGGAATCACATGAGTTAATGGAATCTTTTAAAATCAGAATAGATACCTCTGCTTCGGATGATAATTGGGGGCATGTGAATCCTGAGAGTGATTTGATCAAATGACTTAACAATGTTTTTCTTTCCAGACTTCACTTTTAATGATGATTATGGGAGAACTGGAGCCTTCAGAGGGCAAAATTAAGCACAGTGGAAGAATTTCATTCTGCTCTCAGTTTTCCTGGATCATGCCTGGCACCATTAAAGAAAACATCATCTTTGGCGTTTCCTATGATGAGTATAGATACAGGAGTGTCATCAAAGCATGCCAACTAGAAGAGGTAAGAAATTATGTGGAAAATTTCTTATTATGCATATGAAATCTTCAAACTACCCAAATTGTATGTTTAGCTCCTTATTTGGTCAGTCAGTCTACATATATTCAAGTTTCCTCTATGGGTCAGCTGCTGTGGCTAGATCGGTTAATAAAACACACGACCCCTGCTTTAAGAAGCTTGCAAACACATAAAATAGAGGCAATTTATTTTTTAAACAATGGGCTGATTTTGTCACAATAAAAACTCTTCATGAAGTGGTGAAAATTTTATTCACCCATTAGTGAGACAAATGTCCTCAATGGCCATTTATGTGGCATGTATTTTTTAAAGAATATGCCAAAACTGCATAAGAGATTTTAATCATTAAACCACAGCCTAATGGAATGAGCATTGAGCTGCCAGTAAAGAATCAGAGAGATAAAATTGTGATATATCTTATCCTTGGCTTTGAACATATGACCATATTACCTCTAGCGTCAGCAATTCTCTGATACAGAGACAAACTGAAGATGATTCTATTGACTCAATCCATAACAATATTGAGGAATGAGCTGATTACCTTGAAATTACATAAAGTACTCCACGTGAAGCCAGTATGTGGATCTTGCACTGTTCAATGTGTAAATTGTATGATGGTGGGTTCAGTAATTATTGATGTAAATGTTAGGGCAAGGAATATGTTACTATGAGGTTTGTTGGCAGTATTGTCTGAATAGTACTGTCAAAATCAGTATCTTTGACAGTTGGAATTGGGTACTAATGGATTCCTTTATGTCACCTTTTATGGAAAAATTGAAATGGAAATAAAATGAAGCTTAAAATACAGTATACAAAAAAAATGGAAAAGGGCTAATTGTAGATTAGATAGAAATGAAAGTTCTTACATAAAAGGGCTACAGACTTATGCAGATGGCTCTCTGTGTGTATACTGACTTATTCAACAACAGTTTTTTAAAGCCCCATTCTCTGATTTTCTGTACACTGAGATCATAATGAAAAGATATCCTGTAAAAGTTCTGAATTTACCTTAAGAAGATATTCTTCATTCCTCAAAAGCCCTTCTTCCAGGAATAGTATTTCACAACTTGGAAGTTGGAACAATCTGGATATGTGACCCAAAAAAATCTGACTGTTCCCAGAAAACACAGATTTTTGTCCAGGAGGAGATTGAGGTGTAGGAGCGGTAATGCCTTGCAAGATAAATCATGGGCTTTATTTATTTATGAGTGGAAAGGTTTTGGAAGATTTCTTACAGACTTTATTTTTTTGGCTTGAATATACATTTTCACATATAAATGATTTTTATAAATGGTAGTTTGATTTCCCCAAGTTAAATCTATAAAAGCATATTTAACCCAAATATAGCTTAGGTATATTACTAGTAATAAATTTAGGGCTGTGGGTCCCTCACTCATGGAATGGGTATTTATTAACTTTTGAACACTGTGCTAGGTCCTGGGATTACCAAGTCGAATAAGACATAATCCATTTCCGAAGGGTTCATAGTACAGTACCCTGTGTTAATAATGAAGGATTTTATCGTATGTGAATTATATCTCAATAAAGCTATTAAAATAATGAAAGGAGGAGGAGAAAAAGAACAGTATATTCTTTCTTTTTTTCTGATTGCATGGTCAGCCTTGAAATTATTTTTAAAGTGTATAATTCAATGTTTTTTAGCTTATTCACAGGATTATACTACAATCACCACATTTTTAGCTTCTCAAAAGAGGAAACTCTGTACCCATTAGCATTCAATTGACATTCCATTGTACCTAATTGCTCCCCAGTCTCAGCCGTAAGCAATCACTAAATCTACTTTCTGTCTCTATAAATTTGGCTATTATGGACATTTCACATAAATGGAATCATATAATAGGTATTTTGAGCCTAAATATACTTTTAAAGTAGAAAAAAGTAAGGAGTTGTCATTTAGCAAATACTAAGATTTGCTACATTTTATACAGTGTACTACTAGGAGCTGGGTATGAAAATTAGAATAGGACATGATACATATACTTTAGGGGTTCATGCACTAGTGGAAGAGAGAAACACATCAATAACAAATCTAATTGGTGCTCTAAAAGAAAATGAAAGAGGAATTTTTGTAGCAGTAAAAGGAGGAAGCATAGACTCCATCTGGGTCTGCCTGTTGTAAGGAGTAGCCTCCTCATACAAGGAGGCACAAGGCTTCTGAGGGAATGATTCAATGTGGAATTCCAAGGGTGACAAGAATGAAACTTATGGCCTTGGGGGAATTTTTAAATTAACCTTAGAACTGCCAACACAGTAGAGGGAAGCTTAGGTTGATTTGAATAAGTGGGAAATTGATGAGTAAATGGTCACTGGATTGTTGAGAAGATTAAATGAGATGTACACATAAGGTACCTAACACAGCATCTGGTACAAAGTAGCCATTTAGTAAATATTAGCTTGTTTCCACTTCCCTTTGAGGTAGAGAATACTGTTAGAGAGCATGACATAGGAGAAATGTGTCTCTGAGAGTCAGTTCTTATTAGTGAGTGACCACTGTGGAGAAAACATGGAGGTTGATATAATCAAGGAGGAGAACCATGAAGCCAAAGAATTATGAAAAGTCATCAGTATAAATTTTGATGGAGACAAAGGTGATTATAAAAGAAAATTATAAAGATGGCCATTATAAATATGGGGGTTGATCTGCATGAGACAACCATCAAAAGTTGGGCTAGTCCGTGGAAGAAAACAGCATGAGATCCTAAGGTTTGGAGGGGACCCCACTGGGTGTCCCTTTCAGACCTAAAGATTTACTTGTGTGACTCCTGATACCAGACATTGTTCACTGTGGTGAGGATATGGTGGGTACAAAGTGAACTTTATCATCTTTTCTGTCAAAAAACTTACAGGCTGGTTGGAGGAAAACATACATAAAGAGACTATTTCAATATGATATGGCAAGTGTGGACGAGAAGTACTCTTAGGGAACTACAGAAGCCCAGTAGAGGGCTTTTAGCCTGTCTGGGTAGTTCAGAGAAGCTGTCTCTAAAAGCGGACACCTGGAAGGATAAGTTAAAGGTAGAAAATGTATTCTGGACAGAGGGAATTCTATGAGCAGAAACATAGGACATGGACCACTTGGTTGGTTCAGGGAATCACCAGCATACTGATAGAACCAGAGTGTAATCCAGGGATAGCTAGTGGGGAGGAACGCAGGTAAAGGACTATGTCATGGAGGCCTTGATTACTAGTCTTAGGAATTTGGTCTTGGAGAGTTTTAATCAGGGGAATGATATAATCAGCTTTAAAGTTTACATATGTCACTTTGGCTTTGATCATGAGGAGCAGAGTTAAGGTGATTAGAAGCTTTTTGGAATAGCAGAAAGAACATACATTTTGAAATCTGACAGGGCTTGTTTACTAAAGAAAGTTATTTAACCTTGCTATATACCAAGTTTTATCCTTTAAAATATGGGAATGATATTACCTATTTTGTAGAGTTTTGTGGATTTTTCTGGCACATAGAAAGTACTTAATAAATAGAATGCTATTATTATTGATAGTACTATTTGATATTCTGATTAGAAGAATGGAAACTAAGAGGAAGGTATTTCATTAATACAAATATGGTCATAATAGACAAAAAAGAGACAAAAGCAGAGGAATTGTGAAGACAGAAAATGTCATATTCATGTATTATTTGCATCCATAGGAAGAGGCATCAAGGAATATGGCCCTTTAAGAAAAAGGTGAGGTTTTTTTTTTTTTTTCGAGAAATTAGAAGAGGAGAGAAATTGGCTTAAGGTTAAGGATTTCCTGCATGACAGAAGTTGGAAAGGGGAACAGGTAGAAATGCTATGGTTTAGGAAGGAAGGACATGGAGGTGAACTGCACAGAACTGAGATATCTGATCACAGATTTTGCTAACAAAGTACCAATGGACGATGTCGCTAGGTGGGATTTAATAAATAATTGTTAATAATGATAACAGCCTCCATCTAGTTTTTTGAGTGTACAATTTACTCTTCTTCCTCTTTGCCTAAAGTGTCAAATAAAACATTCAGCTTTTTATTTCAAAGAATCCCTGAGTCCCTGTTTCTTTCTGTCCTGCTGACTTTTGCAAGTGGTTTAGGTCTTCCTAGTCTTCCTAGATAGATAAATTCACCCCAGCATTTCCTAAATTCCTTATACTTTAAACTGGCAATTGTAATGAGTACAATGAGCAAACTAGTATATGATTAGCATATATCTTCATTATGCCAAACGTTTCATACCTGTTGCTCTTATCTATCCAACTACATGGTAAATTCCTTGAGAACAGCAACTCCAAAACTTTATTTTGGTATGCTCTGCCTAGCACATTGATAGAGTAGTAAATTCTTGTTGGATGACTGTTTTAGAAATGTTTTGAAGTAGGCATGTCACTTGTTAGGATTTTGCTCAGCAAATATTCTTCTGCCTCACAGTCTCAGAGTTTAAGCAGATAATTACATGGTAGCACATGATTGCTGGAAGTAACAAAGGGTAGTAATTGAAAGTGCTAATCTATTTAGACACTCAAAATCCGAAGTTTCCGCTATTCTCAGTGACTTAAGAGTTTCTTTTTTTTAAAGCTATCCACAGAAACTGTGAAGGGTTTCCGTTTTTGTGTCTTTGTTCTTGTTGTCAAATAAATGTTCTCACCTTTGAGAAAGGCCCATGAGAACTCAATACAGTATAATACCTATGTGCGAAATGAAAGTTTTTTTTTTAAGTGTGGAGGAGTTTTGATCATAGATACCTATACGAGATATGTACAGAATCCTTGATGGTTAAGCAGCTGGTGCCAGCACAAGAATACCTCAATGTGTTCTCTATGTGGCCCCTAACACCAAATGCAAACATTCATGATTCAGTACGTTTTCATTTTGACTGTCAACGTTGATCTGTTTCTTGATGCGTTACATCTAGACTTGGGCCTGGAGATGAGAAAGGAATATTCTCTTCCTCATTTTTGTGTTTTTGTTCAGCTCTAATATCTGCAAAGCACTTGCATATGCAATGATGCTTGCTATCATCAGAGTAGGCAGGTAGGTGTAACTTTGGCGGGATAGGAAAAAGCATGCACAACATATTTCACATAGTTTTCTGATTCCAGTTTGTTTTTGGAAATTATTCATTCTGTGGGATAGCTTAAAGACGTTATCACAGGGAAGAGCATGGAGATAGTTCTATGTTGATAGAATAATTTGTAATGTGCAGCCATGAGTAAGCAAGTCAGGTTCAGATTCTTCACCTGCAGTCGTCCTCATTTAGGCACATCTCCATGTCCTGCTTCGTATACCCTACTTTGAATCTACAGTAGAAAGAATTCCTAGGCAAATTGATAGCTATTTTAAAAATACCATTCTGCATCCCTGTGCCCACTAACTTATCCTCACATTTTTTTCCCCGTGTACCCAAACCACCCTTAGAGTCCTCCTAAATACTTGTAGCTATTGTAAACAGCATTAGAGATTTTGCTAGCTTAAAAAGAGGAATCAATATAATTGAGCCCTAGTTAACTTACTCATCCTTTATGAAATTATAATCATATTTTGTTATTAAAACAGGGACAGACTACACTGTTGTCTTGCCTTTTTAATTTCCGGAACACCACTTCCTCTGCACTTCACTGATAGCCATAGTCTACCATACAGCCCCATGGCTGACAGAAAGAGAATTCTAGTCAGGCCAGTGTTTGTGTAATGAGTGATTTGACTGTCTTTATTCAGTGACTCACTTTCTTGTAAAAGTACCTGGGTTTGGTAAATGGGCTTTTATAATAGTGCAGAGTGTGGGGTAGGCATGGGGAGAGTGAGAAGGAGGTCAGGGGTTTAGGATATGCAATTGGTTTCCACAAAGTTGTTGCCACAATTTGGAAAGTGTAAATTGTCCTCATTAAGTATCTGTCATGACGGCCATTATGTATGCATTGTAATAAAAATATTTACTATGTAAGAAGAAGAAAGTAAGATCTGCATGTGTTTTCTATTTCATTACTGCTTGGCAGTTTTCATATTTAAGTCACTAGAAGAAAAAAATTGGGAGGAAGTTGGCAAGAATTTACTAATAGAAAAAAAAAAAGCTTGGGAGGGAAATTGGCAAGAAGTATGAAAAAACTTGGGAGGGAAGTAAGCAAAGAAATGAGTTAACAACTGTTCTAGAGACTAAGTTCCATCATGTAGATACCATATGACTAATTAAATTTGAATTTGACCTCCTGATCTCTAGGTCTGATCAAAACTAATATGGAAGAACTTGAAGCTTAACCTTTGGATGGTCAGTCCACCACTGTAGGAGAATTCATGAATGTTCAGTTGGGAGAACTAAAAATAAAAGGTGCCATAGGAACTAACATTTACATTCAATAGTAGCAAAGATATAATGGGCATCTAAAACGGATATTTGGAATACATTGAACTATGTCCCCTAAACCAGAAAACCACACTAAATAACTGTACCTTGAACTACCTGCAATTTCTAGTGATGAGTAATTAAGTTTGAAAGCACTGATACTTGTTTACTGTAATATGAAGTAAGGACTTTTTTTTTCTTAAATAAAACTATTGAACCAGAACCAAACAGGCATGCCATAGCATTTGTGAACTAAACTTCTATTTCATTTCACGTGAGCCCTGGAACTTAAAAATAAACACTAGCTGGCATCTATGGACAGAGAATACATGAATTGGTCATTGAATCCTCACTTTCTACTTAACTAGTGTCAACTTTGTCCAGAGTTTGCAGTTGAAGGGAAAATGTGCTGAACTCCAAAAGTGTGAGCTAGGTCTTAGGAGTTAAGATCACAATCTGGAACTAATTATTATCATGACAAATGAGTGTTTTTATGTTTCTAAAACCAAAATAGCCTTACGTCTGCCCTCCACGCCCAGTAAGATTTGGGTAAGTCAATGGGACAGCAGTATATGAATGTAATCATAACTGTTTGGGACCAAGCTATTCTATGAGTAATGAAATTAAGACATTTTAGACAGGCCTTCGTATTTAAAACATAACATTAAAAAATCATTATGTTTTCCAAAGGTAAAAGCCAAATTGTATCATATGTATGCCTGATGTTTCAACCCTCTTGAAGAATTGGGATTTTGGACTCTGTGCTCTTACAGTTTTTCTTATTGAAGAGATATCTAATTTATGATCAAGAAAAGATCTTACACTTATTTTTAACAGAACCTTAGGCATAGAAGGGATCTCAGAAATCTCTAACTAAATGTTAACATCTGCAGATAGTTCTGGGCATCTCACAAGATTTCTGACTATAGCCATAGAGAAATGTTCATGAAGACCTTCAAAGGAAGGAAACCCTGGTGTTTCTAAAAATTGAGTATAAGTATTTTCCAGATAAAACATTCCTTGAAATGGCAGATTGTAATTACCATTATTGTCTTTCAGAATCAAGTCTATAATACCTAATTTTCATTTATAAGGTTTAGTTACCGTTGATTCAGATTTGATAAATTAAAAGAATTGATTTCAACAAATATTTATTGAGCTCCTACTATGGACACAGCACTATGTTAGGTGCTTAATATACTTGCTGCCTGCAAGTATATCAAGAGTCCCTACCTGTAATGAGTTTATGACTTACAGATATTTTAGGGGAAAAGAGATATGTATTTATTAATGTAGTAAATATTTATGAATGTAAACATTGAACTAGAAACTGCTCCAAACTCTTGAAATATGTTGATGACCAACACATAATCCCTGTCCTCAAAGGGCTTTCATTCTAGTGGAGGAGTTGAGCAAGTAAAAACCAATGACGTTTGATCAGTTCTATGACATTGATTAATATATTATTCTTATATAAGTATAGACAAGCAGCACTTACTCTGGTTTTAGAAGGTCAGGGAAGGTTTCCCTGGAGGAATTGACATTTAAGCTGAGAGATGATGGATGAGTAGGAGTCATCTGAGTGAAGAACAGGGAGAACATTCCAGAAAGAGAACAGAATGTACAAGGCATGGAGCCAAGAGAGGATATCGTGTCAGGGAGCTATAGTCAGTTCTATGTGGCTGGGGTGTAGAATGAAATGAGCCTGGACCCAAGACAGCACTTGATACTTTTGGAGAGCTATAGGTAGAGCAGTAAGGTTGAGGTGTGGAAAGGAAGAGGTATATGGTGAATGGGGAGAGGACAGTTATATCAAGAAGAACCTTATATGATACATAAAGGAAATTGAACTTTGAGGACCATAGGACTCACTGAAGAGTTTTAAATTCAGGAGTGGTGATGTGGTTAGATTTGCATTTTACAAAGATGTCTCTGACTGCAACATGCAGTATGGATTATTGGAAGAGTGGCAAAGCTGGTGGCAGAGAGATTGTTTAGGAGGCTGTTGCTGTGACTCAGGTGAGATATGATGATGACCTGCTGGGTAGGAGGCAGTAGGGAAAGAGAAGTAAGTCAGTTCCTGGGATAAGTAGAATATTGAATGGGTGGACTTAGTTTAGTGTTCAGTGTAGGAAGTGAGGAAAAGGGAGGAGTCAAAGATAATGCCAAGTTTTTTTAAAAATTTAATTCGTTTATTTTTTAAGAAAATTTTCCAGCTTTATTGAAGTATAATTAACAAATAAAAATTATATATATATATGCCATTTATGCATATGTTATTAATATGCATATGCAATATGTTATTAATGCAATGTTTTGATATATGTATATATTGCAAAATGATTACCACAATCAAGCTAATTAACAACCATCACTCCATAGTTAACATTTTGTGTATGTGTGGTGAGAACATTAAGATCTACTCTCTTAGCAATTCTCAAGTGTAGAATACATTATTGTTAACCGTAGTCACCATGCTGTACAATAGATCTCCAGAACTTATACTGTCTGAGACTCTGTACCCTTTGACTAACATCTCCCCATTTTCCTCCCCTCCCCATGCTATGTTTCTTTCTTTAGCAGTTGGGTACCATTTGCTTAGGCAGGTTGGTAGGGTGAAAACAATGTGCTGCATTTTGGAAAGGAACTTTTGAGGGGACCTGTCTGGGTCTAGAGCTTGGGAGAGATGTTTGGGCTGGATATGGACATGAGAGAGTCCTCAGCCTGGAGACTGAAGTCACAGGAGTGGATGATCTCACCGAAGGAAAGTACAGTACAAGAAGATTGAACTGAGGACAGATCATGGAGAAATATCAATACTTGGGAGGTATGCAGAGAAAAGGGTGGCTGTTAAGGACACCAAAGTGGAGACTAAGGGCCAGGAGGGAACAAATCCAGGAGAGTGTGATGTCATAGAAGGGAAGAAAAGAGTATGTTTTAACTGATAGAAAGTGTTCAATAATGACATCTGCTTTGGAGAGGTCAAGTAAGATTTATAAGTGCCCCCTGGATCAATTTCCTTAATTTTACAAAAACACGTGCAAATGAATAAGAAAGAGATATCCAATAGTAAAAAATGGGCAACACGTATGAGCAGACAATTCATTAAAAATATTCAAAGCCATTTAGCATATGAAAAAGTGCTCAATCTGATTCATAGTTAACGAAAAATAAATTAAAACCACAATGAGCATGCCTAGATAATAACAGAGGGGAACCTGAGGAGAGGGAGCAGTTGAAGACTCAGTACGGAAGAGAAAAGGGATGTTTTATAGCACAAGCAGACAGAAAACATAGAGCATGTTTGGACGATGAGACTCAGACAGGTGAAATGCACCCTCTCCTGATGAGGATGAATAAAGAGAAGACCCTGTGGTTGCAAATGTGAGTTAGAGTGTGATAGGAAGTTGAAGGAGTTTATATTCAGTCATTCATTCAAAATTGTTTATGGAGCTACTTCGTGTCAAGCATCATTCTAGAAACCAAGGACATGGTGATAAACCAGACAGTTCATACTCTCAGCTTTCATTCTACTTAGAGAAGACAGATTGTAAATAGGTAAGAAAAAATCAATAATACTTTTTTTCAGTGTTAAGTACAGTAAAAACAATAAAAAGAGGGTGATGTACAGAGTGCCAGAAAGACTGCTTTCCTGGACTTCTTCATTCTCTCCTCTCCTGGAGTCCTAACTGCTCCTTCATCTGTGCTGCCATTTCTCTTTGTTTATGTTTCCAATGTAGTACTCATCACATTATTATTATAGAGTCATCTCCATGAAGAGGATGGTGTCTGTCTTCCTATTTCCCAGAAAAAAACAAGAAACAGAACTAAAAAAAAGGAAGAAAGACAGAAGGTTCTCCCTTTCACTTTTGTGTTTCCTATAACTGGTGAAATCCAGTTTTCATACTGCACTTCAGCTTCAGAGGAATTTGGGAAGCCTAATGTTGAGTATTCTAGCCTTGGGAGCACAGTCAAGTACCCTGGGAAGAAAGTAATGAGGTCTACAGTGTTCTCCATGGTTGCTTTTCTTTGTTGGGGAAGTGTCATAACTAAAACAATATTTTAGAAAGATTCATGTAGTGTCAATATGCAAGCTGGAGAGGAATAATGAAGATGTTGTGGTTAGAAGTTTATAAAATATTTTTATTCCCACTTTAAAGAAAAATGGGGGAAAATTTAAGACTTGTTCAAGATCACATCTCATAATTGGCGGGACCAGCAATAGCATCTAAATCTTATGTATTTATCTTTTTGCTGTGCCGTGTTAGTGTTGCATATTAGAAAAGAAACTCTATCTTATACTTTAATGACTTGTCCTTTGAACATTGCTGACTTTGTTAGAACTTTATGCTAGTTAATTTCACTATGGTTATATTGGTATTATTAAACCATGAAGACTATAAATTTACCATTTGTAAAGGAGATTGTGATAACAAAGATTAGTGAACTGATGATATTGAGAATTCTGTGACATAGTTTTGAAAAATATTTGCAGGATATTTATTTTCACGTAAATGATGCTTTCAAGCTACCATAATCCTAAATAGTTGTATCTTGGGAAGACTGCCTATTCTAAAACACTTGAAATTTAAATAAGTCAGGAAATTTCTTTCCAGATCTTGTCTCAAATTATCTTCTCCTTTTTCCTCTCCCCTTGGGGCAAGATGTCTTCTTCATGCCTCATAACCTCAAATTTAAACTGTGGAAGTCCAGGTAGGTGGGTAGTCAGTGCAGGGTGGGAAGTCTGGTCAGAGGAAGTTGAATAGCTCATGTTCCAAAGTCAGCTCTTGAGAGAATAAGGATCATGGCAGGAACTTCACAGGTAGAGCGTGGGAAAGTATGAAGCCCATTTCCTAAGGTACTGAATGACAGAGCAGGAGACTTAGTTGCAAGGGACCTGGAAAACATGTTAGGAAATCCAGAGCAGGACCAAGTTCAAGATGACACAGTAATGTACCAATGAAGTGAGGTATTGAGAAAAGAGTTCTTTTTCAGGGATTGCATCTGTCCCAGCATTTTGGGTGGGCAAACCTAGAGGAGATAGTTACGGAATTAGCAGTTCCTAAATGCTGATTTCTTAGACCAATTGAATCAAAACCATCTAGAGAGCTTTCAGAAACTAGGTTTTTAAGGGTCATTTGAGAGATTTTTAAATGTGGAGTCCAGAAATCTGTAATTAAATGAGTCTAAGGTAGAGCCAGAATAAGATAAATAAGAGTCTTCATTTGTTTCAAGTATCTTTTCTAACTTTATTTCTCTGGGGACACTTACTAAAAACACCTTAAATCACTGTACTCTACAACTGTTCTTTTAAAAATGCTTGAGTTATTAGTTTTCCATTACAAAAAAAAAAATGGACCTACACACATACAGAAATAAACCTAAAGAGGCACAGAGTTATCAACAGTTACATATATACTCATAAGTTCATATACATATATAAAATTGAATATTTAACAAGAGTTTAATATTAGTGATAAAAGACTATAACATCTATTATATTAGTGCTTTTTGTACTCTTGTTGGTCGAGCCCAGTAAAAGTTATGTTGCAATTTGAGTTTTCTGCTATAAATTTGATCAGTATCTATCAGTGAAGGAAAATCTTTTTAATTTTTTAAGTTGACTGAAAGTTCTTACTTCTCATGCTTTCTAGCAGGGATTGACCTTTAACCAATATTTCTATTAATATATACTGCTATTTGTAATCATGTTTGGCTTAGGTCAACAGCTAATGTTTTCAAATAAACAGAACCTCAATTTTAATTTATGAATTTGTTAGTGTCTAGTTTCTGCTCTGGAAGTTTACCTTTGTTGATATATATCACATGGAGCTATACAGCATTCACAGATACACGCTCACATGTACAATAGCTATGTGCAAAAATGTTTGATTCATCCTTTCTCTTTCTCTCCAGTACTTTCTTGGCTTTCTTACATTCTCTCATGCTCCCTACTTTTCCCTTCCTCTTTACTCCCTACCCATTCCCTCTGCTCCCCCCACACTGATTTTCTCCCCCCTCCTTCTTGCCTATTTTCTTTATGCATAAAGCACAATCCAACTGCTTAGTAATTATTAAATATTAATAACAGTGGCATTAACCACCCAATGATTCACAGTTAAAGACATGCTTTATTGAATGGCATTACCTCTGAAGCTCATGTTTCGTTAACCCAAGCTTCTCACCCTCCTCCCTTACCACAAGCATCTATATTGTCAAGGTTGTTCTAAAGAGTGATAAGCCAGCCATAAAACAAGGTTTATGGTATTTTCCTATCTAGAAAGTCACAGGAAGCTCAAATGTACTCAGTAAATATTGCAAAATTACACAGAACCATTAAATGTAACACTCCACCCTTTCTTTAAAAAGTTCTCTCTCTCTCTTAACACTCTATCATTGACCTATTGTATATGCTAGTCAGAGTTAATGAGCTTTACATTAGCAATTCCTCCTTAATAACTCTGTTTGGTCCAGTCGAATAATGTTAGAGTGCTGAAGTTTGGTTACTTTTAAAAAAACTGTAAATGTTTACGTGAAAAGGGCATATATCACATTGGGTATGTTATACAGTGATTAATGATAAAACAAGCTAATCTTTATTGCACACTTATTATAATTTTACTTTGACCCTCTCCAGTTCTCTTTATCTAAGTATTTTTCAAGTGCTTTACAACCTCAAACAGGCCCAATGTGTTGTATGCACAAAATCCTTTGAAGTTGACAATTGCCTTTCTGACCAACATGTTGTAAAGGAAGTCAGCCAAAAGAACAAGTATCTGGATGAGCAGCTCAAACACTAGTAGGCATGATAATCACAGGTTAAACTGCCAATAGATTCCTGGGCCCTGTCTGAATTCTCCTGGGTAAGACAGTAGGTCCAGCATTTTTTAATAAGCACCCCAGGTGATTCTGATAATTGGTCCAAGGGACACACATGAAGAGCTAATGATACAAGTATTTGATTTTATCTGTAGATAAACCATGCTGAGAAAATTATTAAAAATTGAAATTGAAATGGCAGTGGAGGATGGTTTGAAAGAAAAGTTTTTCAGGGTCTTTTTCAGAGCACTAATTGAACACAATATTAAAAAGTTTATATTTGATTTAAAACTAAGGTTTTGTTTTTTTTTTTAAAGTCTATAGTTAATTTTTATGTAAGAGGTCAAATCATACCTAGTGTCTTAATTCCAATTAATGATTGTCCCCAACAATTTTTGTGGATAACTCCAAGGGACTTCAAGGGAAGTTTCAGGGCAAGCAAAGAGAAAAGGAGTTTGTCTCTTCTCTAAGCAGTACGTGCTCTCATGGTGCTTTTTAAAAACTCATGATAGCACCAAGTAGCATAACTCTTTTTTCGGATTAAACTTTCACAGAAGGGAAAATCTGTGAAGGCTGAAAACCAACACCCTTAAGATAAATGTGTTGCCAGATTTGAGTGCCCTTAGTAATCAGCAAAGATAAATGTTTAACAGTGCATACAAAACAAAGTGTTTTATGTTAAATCAAATAGAGAAAGACAAACACTAATAAAGAAATCTACAAATGAACAATAAACTATGTAATCAGAACAGGTACTCACATTAATAGCAGGATATTGGTATTACTAATGTATTTGGTTTTAAAATAATGGGCTTAATCACGATTCTCCTCAACTTACCTCCACATTTTGTTTCATTTCAGTCTCAGTAGCTTCATATTAATTATGGTCACTGAGATATTTATTAAAGATATCCAAATGTGCACGTTTCCCTTCATAAATGATTTCAGTCCAGAAAAGGAGGCCAAATGTACTGGCTCGGAACATCAAGATGTTCAGATGTAGGCATCTTTGATTTTCATACTTTTAAAAGATAATCTCTCTCACTAGTGTCCATTCTAGACAGGAAACTTTCATGTGACAACATCCCTGTTTCCTGAACTGCATTGTTAGACACAAAGAAGAATTCTACATGGGACTTTTCACACCATCCTTCTCACCATCGTTCTTCCACAAAACCTCAAGCTTCAGGCAATCACTATTATGAATGTGATACATACTTTTCCAATCCATTTAAATGAATTTATACCCATAGGTACACATGGTTATTGATGAACAATATTTAGTAGTTTCATGTATGTGGCTTTAAAATTTATATAAATGGTATAATTTGTGCATATCATTCTTCAACTTGCTTTCTTACCTCCTACTACCATTTTGAGATCTAGCTATGCTGGGCTGATACAGAGAAATCTACTTCATTCTTTGTTAACCGCTGTGTTGTACTATAAATGTGTCACATTTCATTTATTCTTTCTGCTGATGAACATTTAGATTGTTCCAGGATTTTACTCAATACTTCAATGAAAATCTTTGAATATTTCTCCTTTGCATATAAGCAAAAGTTTTTCTGGTATGTATATCTAACAGTTGAATGGAAGGTCATAGGCTATACATGCACATCTAAAATTTTACTAGATACAGCCAAATTGCACTTGAAGGTAGTTGTAGCTGTACCAATTTACAGTCCCACCAGCCATTTATGAGAGTTCCCACTTCCTCATATATTTGAATGCTCTTGTTATCGTCAGACACTTTCATTTTTGCCATTGTGATTTGTAAATCAGAATCTCTGTGATTCTATCTCTATTGTTCTAATTTGCAGTTCCCCAATTACTTGTGAAATGATACATATTTTCATGTTTGTTAACCATTCTGATTTTGTATCCTTTGCCAATTTTTTTTTGTGTGTGTGGTTTTTGGTAAGTTATTGTGGTGGCCATGAGATATGCCTTACAGACCATTGCTACAGGGAATGTAATTGAATGAGGGACTCAGTTGCTGTGTATTAAAATCCTTCACTGAGTTTGTCTTTAGACTTCTCTTTCCACATAAATGAATGAGTATAGCAGGGATACTAAAGCAGATCTGTATTTGGGAGACATGAGACTTCTTTATTGGTTGTTTTCTGTCTCACAAATGATTTTGCCAAACCTTCCTTAGACTGCACAGTTTATATGACTTTGCCAAAACTTCCTTAGACTGCACAGTGGTCTAATATCTTCCATCCAACCTTCTCTCCTCTCTGGGATTGGATTTGCATTGAAGTCTCACAGCCTTCTCTGATTCCCTCCCTATTTCCTTTTACACAGGTACTTCTGCTAATAAAATCCTTGCACATTTAAAACCATTTTAGCATCTGCAACTTGGAGGACTTGAACTAACACAGTTATAGATGTTGCATTACCATCCTTTAGTGTGGTGTCTTTTGTTGTAGAGAGACTTTTAGTTTTCATGTAGTTAATTTTATCCCCATTTTCCTTTAGAGCTTGTACTTTTGTGTCTTTAAGACATCCTTTCTAACACAAACCATAAACATATTCTTCTATATTCTCAATATATTTAAAGTTTCATATTTTACTTTTCAGACTATAAATAATTAGAATTAATTTTTGCATATGATGAGAGTTATGAATATAATTTGTTTTCCATATGGAAAGCTATTTGTTTCAAGATAATTTTTTGAGTAGTCTTTCTTTTTCCTACAAATTGGCATCCTAACACTATTATTGTAGGCTCCAACCTATGCCTGGGTTTGTTTATGGAATACAGTTGGCCCTTTGTATCCAAAAGTTTCACATCCATGGATTCAACTAACCATGGATTGAAAATATTTGGGGGAAAAAAAAGCGTCTGTACCAAACATATACATACTCTTTTTTTTGTCATTATTTCCTAAACAATATAGTATAACAACTATTTACATAGCTTTTACATTGTATTAGGTATTATAAGTAATCTAGACTTGAGCATCCGTGGATTTTGATATCTGCGGGGAGTCCTGGAACCAATCCCCAAAGATACTGAGGCACAACTGTTATTTATTCTATCGTCTGTTTATTTTCACATCTGTATCTACTTTTAAAATGATAATAACTTTATTATTTAACTTTATTTATCACTTAGGGTTAGAGAGTTTCCTCTAGTGAGGCATCATAGTATCTCAGCTGGCCATAAAGACAAGTGAGGGCCAGGATCAGGAAGGTTGGGAAGAGGATGACACATGGATCTACCATGCATGAAGCAAAAGCTCAGCTCAAAAGCCAGTTCCTTCATTAAGTTGTCGTCTATATCCCCAGTAGATTGTAGGCTCTTGAAATCAGAGGTATATACAAGTGTATACAGCCAAATCATTGTACAGTTGACCCTTCAACAACACAGGTTTGAACTGCGAGGGTCCATTTATATGTGGATTTTCTTCCACCTCTGCCATCCCTGAGACAGCAAGACCAACCCCTTCCCTTCCTCCTCTTCAGCCTACTCAAGGGTGAAGATGAAGATAAAGATCTTTATGATGACCCATCAAGACTTTTATGATGATCTACTTCCGCTTAATGAATAGTAAATATATTTTCTCTTCCTTATGATTTTCTTAATAACATTTTCTTTTCTCTATCTTCCTTTTTTGTAGGAATACAAAATATAATACATATACAAAATACATACTAATTGACTATGTTATCAGTACAGTTTCCAGTCAACAGTAAGTTATTAGTAGTTAAGTTTTGGGAAGTCAAAAGTTATATGTAGATTTTTGACTGCACAGGGGGTTGGTTCCCTTAACCCTTGTGTTTGTTGTAATTGGTATTTTGGATAGCAGCTGTGATAACCTCTGTCTAAATGTATTATATTTGTAAAGGAAAGTAACATTTTACAGGTCATTAAATATTATTGAGGAAAGTGTTGCTAAGAATAAATTCTTGTCTGATGCTTGAAACATCCTCGATTTCCTATCAGTTTAGATCTTTTTTAAGTAATTCTGAAATTTCTCTTCTTAAGCTAAATTTAACACAAATAACCAAATTAAGTTCCACTAATGAAGATAGCCAAAATTCTGTTAAAAATTTCAAGGTATATGTATAAACCCTTCTAATGCCACTCTTCCTACTCCCATTCAAACATTTTTTTGTTTTACATTTTCTTAACTTCTTAAGATGCTATAGTTCATCAAAGTTGTTATTGAACATGTCTCATTAAGCATGTTAGCTATATGATTAGATGGCTGGATAACAGATAAACATACATGTTTTTCAGAAACTCCCACCAGATCGAAAATGCCAATCACTATCCCATAGACCCTAGATAAGGAGGAACTGACGACTGAACCCTGACCACTATTATTTGTTCTAAATTTCTTCCTGAGGGGCCTGTAGAGAGTCACATCTACAGGCCAAACCAATGTATAAACTCCATGTATTGGTTTGTGACTTTGCCTGCAATCTCTGTTTTCCTGAAATGTACCTCTGCCT
>RJWJ010010057.1:19484-48225 GCA_004363605.1 Indri indri | reverse complement strand
CTATATATATATATTTTTTTTTTTTTTTTAGTTGTCCAGATCATTTCTTTCTATTTTTTAGTAGAGATGGGGTCTCACTCTTGCTCAGGTTGGTCTCGAACTCCTGACCTTGAGTGATCCACCAGCCTTGGCCTCCCAGAGTGCTAGGATTATAGGCGTGAGCCACTGTGCCTAGCCTATGTTTTTGTTTTTTTGGTGGTTGTTCTTGTTGTTGTTGTTGTTGTTTTTTTTTTTTTTTTTTTTTTAGAGATAGGGTCTGGCTCTTGCTCAGGCTGGTCTTGAACTCCTGACCTCAAGCCATCCTCCCACCTCGGCCTCCTAGAGTGCTAGGATTACCAGCGTGAGCTACCATGCCCAGCCCTATTAAAATATGTTTGATGTGTTGATCATTTTCCCCAGATATATACATGTTCTTTCAATATGTAGTTTCAAGTTATATTTTAAGGGAGTTTTAAAAATTATATTTCCTGGTATTTTATTGTTCCTTTGGTCATCTTCTTCAGGGACTTCTGCTATATATATGTTGGACCTTCTTTGCATGTATTACATATCATTTTCTCTTGAAAGCTTTTTATCTCTTCATTTTTTTTAAATTCTAAAATTTGTCTTCTTTCCCATTTTCTATTTCTGTTAAGGCATTATCTGTTGTATTTACTCATTTTTGTGTTTCTTGTAACTTAGTCTTCATTCTTTAAATAAGTTTTTTTTCCTAAATCTTTCCTCATGTTACAAAGTTCCAGAGTTTATTGCTAGTACCTAAGTTAAATTTTTTTCTCTTGACAGTGAAAGAGCATTGTTCAATGTAAGTGCCTAAGAAATGAGTGAATTAATCTCAGACTATAGTTTTGGACACAGCGTATTTAGGTCACCTCTATTTTCATATCTTCCCTGCCACCAAACATATCATTTCCGAGTTGTTTTTAATTCTGAAGTTTTTCATCACTTCTATCATTTAAAAAAGTATTTTTAGCTTATTTTTAAGTAATTAGATTTCAGTTTTCATCTTCTGTGGGCATGTCTTTGTAGCATGCTTTTGTTATTCATGGGGACATCTTTTATTCCTATGCCCCTTTTTCCTTTATGATATAACTTTTTGTGGGACAAATCTGCAGTTCTTTCTGTTGCTCATTTTTTAAGTGAAAGGAATTTTTCTGTACTTTTAAGTAGGTGTGATAGTTCAGGATAACGTTTCTGGGGTCAAGGTTTTAGTGCTCCCACTTGTATTGTTTTTGTAAAGTGACTTTTAAAAATCTGCTTCTGCCATCACCCTCCTTAACTCCTTTCCCCAGCTTTTTCTCAGCCCTCTCTTTTCTTTGCTTCTGTTGTTCTTGTTTTGCTCGATTTGGATTCAACTGCCAGTAATTTCTCCTCACTTTTGGACACCGTGTTGGAAGCAGTTTTTGTTTGTTAGATTTGAGAGTAGTCACATCGCTCCAGTACCTCAGGCTTTATAGAGTTGGTGTCCTGTTGCTTTCACTTGCAGATCAGATCTAGTAGAAACCTCTTCCAATTTTGTCTGCCATTATTTATTGGCCCTTTCCATTACCCATTAGTGATTTGCATTCTCTTGTTCTTGGGACCATCAGAAGCCCAGGTGCTTTCTTTCTGCCGGCTGTCATGCAGGTGCTGATAACACTATGGCCCAATAATTTTTGATGGCCACTTACTTACATTTGGTGTTTTGTGGGGCTATTTCGTGACATTTTTATGTTGTAGATACAGATGCTCCTCAACTTTCAGTGGAGTTATATCCTGATAAACCTATCATAAGTTGAAAATATCATATGTAAACAACGCACTTAATACCCTAATAAACCCATCCTAAACTAAAAAGATTGTATTTCAAACCATCATCAGTCCAGATGCTCCTTGACTTACGCATGATGGGGTTACATCCTGATAAAGTCAAAAAAATGGTAAAGTCAACAATTCATAAGTTGAAACATTATAAATTGGGTACCATCTGTATTGTCCTTGAGTCTTTGGTTTGGCTTTTGTCTTAGTCTGTTTCGTGTTGCTATGACAGAATACCATAGATTGAGTAATTTATAAAGAAAAAAAATTTATTTCTCACAGTTCTGGAAGCTAGAAAGTCCAGTATCAAGGTATTGGCATCTGGTGAGGGCCCTAGTGCTGAGTCATCCCATGGCAGGATGGCAAGAGAGCAAGAAAGGGTCAAACTCACTCTTGTAACAGCCTACTTTCACAATAACAATACTAATCCATTCATGAGGGCAGAACCCTCATGGCCTAATCACTTATTAAGGGTCTCACTTCTTAATATAGTCACAATGGTAATTAAATTTCAATATGAGTTTTGGAAGGGACATTCAGACTATAGTATCTAGCTTCATTGTTTGTCTATTGTTAAAATCTATTTTGCCCCCATCTTCATACTGTTGGAATACTTTAACAGAACTTTTATATAAGGAACTATATTGAGTATTGACTTATTACTCTACTTAATGAACAGAAAATGCTACATATTAGAAACCTTCTATAATGTTAAAATAGTAACACACAGGTTAGTGTTTGAAATGAAACTGTTAACCGTGACAAATATGGAGAGTATGTGTGTATGTTTTTGTTTTTGTATATCTGTGTATTTCTGTATGTATGTACATCAGTTCCAAATAAAAGCAACTGAAAAATTTTAGTGGTATTCTCTACTGGAAGAATGAATTGTTTTTATATTCGTTACTTTCTTTTTCCTCATTAAATAAAAGGTAAACTTTGAGGAGAAATGCCTTTTCCTATACATCACGAAATTGGGGAAACTATTTCCTACTTTAGTTATCAAGGAGTTTGACCAATAATATTGGTTATTATAATGTCAAGATGGTCAAGATGTAGCCTGTTCTATTGCTTTTTTGTCTTTCAGTTTTTCTTTTTGAATTTGGATGTAGTAGTGAGTCTGTCTCATTTGATCAAAAATTTTCTAAGTTCTACCGGTCCTTTAATTGAAATTAAATTTGCAGAATTCCAGTGAAATGTTCCGTTTTCTGAGTAAGGAATATTTGTGTTTCTGTTACTTACAATATGACTTTCCACCTTTGGTCAGTTATTTTGGTTGTTTTTATAGTTGCTGATACTTTGTGATTATTTCTTTAATATTCGAACTCAGTCATAATAGATTCATAAAGCTGATGAACCTCCTTTTACTAATTACTGCTTTGCCAGAGTTCCTTAAAGAACTATCATTCTGTCACCAGAAAAAAAGAACTTAAAAAGATCTTTAGTGTCTCGTTTATCATATATGTAATTTCTATAGATGTATTCCATGTATCAGAGCTCTATCTTAATTTGTTGTGTATTCTTCCAGTGCTTGTTACCAGGCTTCTTGTGGCCATCTTAGTGAAGTTTTCTTTACAACCTCGATGCAAAAAGACAGTTCTTGGCTTTTCTTTGAATACAGTCTGAAGGCTTCCCTCCAAAATCCTATCCTAACTTGTGTGTCATTTGACATAAATTTTTTGGGTGAGCTGTAACCTAGAGTATCATGCCTAAATGGCTGCCTAACTACATTTTTTGTGTTTTTCTTGATGGACCTCAGGTTACAGGGCTGTGTCAGGCCTCATTTGGTCACAAGCATGTTTGTTTCTCTTGTCAGCTTCTTGGTTGGTTCCTTTCCAGATTTCTGCAGGGCAGCCATATGGTCATTTCTGCATGTTTTCTAGATTGCTTCTGTGGCAGGATTCCAGGTCTAGTTGATTAGTGTTTCAGAATCTACCCACACAGAGAACTTCAGTTTTTGCCCTTTGGTTGGTTTTATTTCAGTCAGCATATTCAGATATAGTGTCCTTCCTATCTCTTACGAAGTTCATTTGAATTTGGTGATTTTATTATGTGTGGCCCACATTATTTGGCTAATTGTTCATCATTTTATATGCCAAAGAAGAAAGACCAGTAAAGGCTGTTAAAGTACCTAGATTATGCCTGACTTTGAAAAACTAAGTCTAGTAATAATTCTATTAAATGATAAATATAAATGTACATTAGATTGGGTAGAATGACATACTAGTCTCTGTTCCACATTTTTTATTCTCAGTTATCTGGTTCTTAACTTTAAAAAAAAATTTATTTTGACAATCATTCTCTGTAACTATAAGGCAAGGAGAAAATTACTAATACTGTTAGTGATAATAAATTAAAAGCTGTAGCTTTCAAGATATTAGCTTTTGTTACAGAAATACTCAAACCTCTATTAACAAAATAGAGTGTTAGCAAATTTATGCTTAACCTTAGTGAACCCATAAGGAAAATTCCCCACCTGTATTTATTTATGGCTATTTTTAATCTCAGGTAGATTAGGAACTGTGTCATTTTCTGGATATTTTGAAGTTGAAGAAAAACAACCTAATGCCTTATATTCAGTCTCTTCTCAATGAATTTATTTTTATTTCAGTGAATATTGAAATAATATGTATAAGTTAAGTTAAACATCAGGAAAATCTCATTGACTATCTGTTAAAAAGATAAACTATAATATTTTCAGACTCAGGCTTAAATTCTTTAATCTTATTAAATTATTTAAATCTAAATTTCACATTGTTTATATGTTAGAGCAGTTTTTGATTTAATTTTGCTCTGGCACTTTCATTTCATGAGAGAACCTACTTAATTTATATTTTTTTGGACTTCCTTATATTTTCCAGGAAGTAACTTTTATTGTAGTTAACTTTAATTTGTATGCAAAATGCTCTATTTTGGTGGTTCAATCTTTTTCAAAAGAAGCTAAACTGAACTTTATCTTTCTATTGTTCGTAAGCATTCTCCCTTAGAGTTCTCTGTATTTAAGTTTAAAGGTTCTCACCGCCATGACCAACACTTAGTTTAGAAAGTGACCTTTAGAAGGAGCTGACTAGATGTTTAAATTTGTTAGATCTAAAAGTTTAGCTGCTAGTTGCAGATTTCAAAGAATTGGTTGATTTTTTTCTTTTTTTTTTTGCAGAATATTTTCTCGAGTCTATAGTCAGACTCCCAATTCTTCTAAGTAAGTTATTGTCAAAAAAAGGTTTTTATTTTTGAGCACCGAGTTCCTCAAGGATATACTCCCAATTCTTCAGACATTGGTTCTTAAGCTTTTTTAGTAGCATTAGTGTAACCTGAAATGCTTATTAAAACTTCAGATTTTGGCTGGGTGCCATGGCTCATGCCTATAATGTCGACGCTTTGGGAGGCCAAAGTGAGAGGATCCCTTGAGGCCAGGAGTTCAAGACCAGCCTGGGCAACATAGCAAGACAAAACATTGTCTCTACAAAAATATTTTTAAAAAATTAACCAGGCATGGTGGTGCATGCCTGTAGTCCCACTACTCAGGAGGCTGAGGTGGGAGGATCGCTGGTGTTTGAGGCTGCAGTGAGCCTTGATCACACTACTGCACTCCGGCCTGGGTGACAGAGCAAGACCCCGTTTTTAAAAGAGAACCCAAAAAACCGAGAAACAAAAAACATAAAAATTCAGATTTCTTGGTCCCACCTTCAGAGAGTCTCATATCATTGATGAGAAGTTGGGCCCAGAAATCTGCATTTTTAACAAGTTTTTCACGCTTTTGGAAACATTGCTTTAAGACCTCAGTGCTTCCCAAATTTGAGGATGCGTCTGAATCTATCTGGTTTGTTTTAAAAAATTATTAATCCTGGTTCCACCCTATAACTATTTAATCAAAATTTCTGGGAGTGGAGGCCTGGAACTTGAATTTTTAACAAGCTGTCTTGTGGTCCTTAACATAGAGAACCACATCTCAGGATCCCATGCTTGAGATCCATTGCTTAGTCTGCATATGAGTTGCCTGAGTAGATCCTTTTATCTTTATGTTCTAAGATCTTCCAAGTTGTAATTTCTGGGTGAAATATTAAACAGCTCTTCCTTTTATTTCTCAGACATACCACATGTTGACATTGCAGTGGCCAAAAAGCATTGCCAATTTTTAAAAACATTCTTTAACATTTTTTTTTTATCAATACTAGGTAATTTACATACTAGGTAATTGGGACTTCATGGCTCCTTTTGTTTTGGACATTAACAAAGTTAGGTTATAGAAGTGATTATTTTTGATATGTTTACTGTCATGAGATAAAAAGTTTTCACACACTTTAAGAACTTAAATTCAAGATAGAGTGTCTTTATATATGTTCACTTTGTTATTGTTTTCTAGTATTATTGTGATATTTTTGTATAAAAGGTAGTTATTAATATGACATCTGTGTAGTAAAGAACTGGAAAAATTGATATTAGTACTTAGTTATCTTAAGCATTTTGCTGAACTGTATAGTTTAGGATTATTTATGATTAGAATCAGTGATAGATTTTGAATAAAGAAGCAGTTTATTCTCTGTCCAAGAAAAGAATGTGAGCTCTTTGTTTATTGTATATGTTAGTTTACAGTATGGCTACATTATGGCACTCAAAACTATGGCATCTTCTTTGCCAGTTGGTATAACTGTAGTTTGGAGGGTGTGGCAGCTTGTGTCATATCTCACTGTAGTTAAAGCTCTTCAAGTTTCTAACATTCTCTAAATTTTCTTTAACTTGTGGAAATTCCACTTAATTTTGTTAACTTTCCACTGGAGATTAGCTTCTTAAGACATCAGATTTTCAAACTCACTAATCAGTCAATCTTCAGTAATTGCCACTGAAGTAAAAATTGTTCCTGGGGACAAATTAATCGGACATCATATTGCTTTGGCAGTTACATTTTAAAGCATTTTTTTTTGCCTGTTTATGATAGTGACTGGTTTGCTATTCGGATTCAAAGTTATCTAATATGGTTTCTTGCCTTTAAACCCATTTTAATATTATTAAAGTAGAATTTCCAATTGGCTGCTAAAGAGCAATTATTTTGTGTAGTCCTTAGTAGGTACCACAGAGGAGCCTCAGGCCTGCCAACTACTGCTGCATGTGGCTCCTTATTGGGGCAGGGGTGTGGGGAAGGAAGGAGGGAAAGTACAACTTGTAGGTGAATGCAATGGGGAGGCCTTTTTATAGATGTCTGTTATGAATAATCATTTTCTAGGACCAAGAATCATAATAATACTGGGATTTGGAAAAGGGCCGTCTACCATTTTATAATAGGTATGCTTTTTTTTTTAACTGTCAAATTTTATTGCTGAATTTATATAGTATTCTGTCTTTTACCCTCAGATGTTTAAGGGGGAGATATTAGCATCTAACTAACATGACATGACAAGAATCTTATTACTCCTTGAAAGTTCCCTTGGTATACTTATAGAGCAGCATTCTTGCTGTCTGCTGTCTAGTTTATTTTTTGCCTTGATTGCCTTCCTGTCCTTCATTGGTGTGCATGTGCCATACATACACTGCTTTACATTATAATTTAATTCTGTATATCGTGTCTCCCTCAACCAGGATGTAAACTCTTTGAGGACAGGAAAAGAGTTTGAAACTTACTTTGTAGTTCCCCCCTAGTACGTGGAACAATGCTTTCCATATAGCAGACATTCAGCAAGTTTTGTTTAGTAATAATGATTGCCTGGTTTTGCCACTTAGGAAGGTACTGTTTTCCTGATGCATGTTTAGCTTAGGTAATGATGATATGTATTTGTTTAATTGATTTTCTTTTATATTTTATATATATGATTAAGTGTTTAATTTAGCAATTTTATTAAGTTATTCAAGCTATTGTAACTAATCTGAAGATTGTTTGACTATACTAATTTATGGTTTCTCATTGATAAAAGTGTCTTCTTGTTTGATCTACTTGAATTGAGGTAATTTTTATTAATTAATAGAGACATATTGTGCTCACTCAATCCAAAACAAATGTATATGTAATCATGAAACAAGAAACAATTTATTGTGTTGAATGTATAAATAATGCAAAACCATGTTGACTTTTCTTATTGCACTGAAATGTAAAAACTGAATTAGTGGGAGATAATACCACAAATCAAAGAAATAAAAATTGAGGGACAAGGCTTAGATGTTGAGGCAGTCGAAAACTAACTCTTTGGAATGATAGTTTGGATAATATGAACAAGTCAACTTGTTGAAATAGAATCGGACTATTTATGATAAATGTTTTGATAAATCTAAGGCTCTTGTGGTATTTGATAAATGGGGTTATTATGGCTAATTATATCTTGGAATAGTACTATCATTGTCAGTATTTAAACCTATTCAGAATATTTGCCCTTCAAGTAATTTACTACTCTATATCTTTGAAATTTTCCTGGTGAAAGTAATGGTGACAATCTCTTTTAAAGCATGATTGAAATATAGCTTTTGAAGTATATTTGCCTGAAATACTTTAATTTTTAAAAAAAATGATGAGTGGTAGAGTTAATTTTATTAACTCTGTGGACACTGTCCCATCCTTTTTCTTTTTAAGACATTTTTGGGTTTTGTTTCTGTTGGTAATGTATGGTGCTTGTCTATACATTCTTACACATTTAAGGATTAGGATTGTGATCACAGAATTAGGCAAAGCTAACTGGCTAATCTACAGATTGAATCGAGCCTTCAGTTTCACGTGCTTTATCCCAGTAGTCTTCGTATTGAAGTAAGGTCACTTATTGCAATACAGGAAGAAAATACAGTTTCTCTGTTTTTTATTTCATAGGTATAAATTTCTATTTTGTCTGCCTTATAACATATGAGCAATATCATACATATTCAGCTTATAAATAAATACATATGTTGCTGCATGCCTGTATGTTTACCAGTAGGAATGCTTAGTCAAGATAACTTGAAGACCATAGTTCTAACAAAGTATTAATAGCAAATTATAGAGACTAGACACTAAGGGGAGAGCATGTGATCTTTGTAAAGTGATAGGCAAAGATCCGATGATTAAAAATACAGTGAAAGAGGCCGGGCATGGTGGCTCACGCTTGTAATCCTAGCACTCTGGGAGGCCGAGGCGGGAGGATCGCTCAAGATCAGGAGTTCAAGACCAGCCTGAGCAAGAGCGAGACCCCATCTCTACTAAAAATAGAAAGAAATTAGCTGGACAACTAAAAATATATAGAAAAAATTAGCCGGGCATGGTGGCATATGCCTGTAGTACCAGCTACTCGGGAGGCTGAGGCAGAAGGATTGCTTGAGCACAGGAGTTTGAGGTTGCTGTGAGATAGCCTGATGCCATGGCACTCTAGCCCAGGCAACAGAGCAAGACTCTGTCTCAAAAAAAAAAAAAAAAATACAGTAAAAGAAAAATTTGTAAATATAGATTAGAATATTATACAGACCAAGAAGCTTAATTATAGATTGTTCATATATTTAATTCATCATAAAACAATAAAATCTCTGTTGTTTACTTACCAAATTCAAAGGTGTTTTAATGGCTAAATAAGACAACATACAACTTTTCAAATAGTTTGGAGCAGTTTAAGTATAGGCACAAGTTTTTTACATATAATGGTTTTTCATTTTCTGATTATAGCTGACCTTTATGTTTTTAGGTTAGTGGTTAACTGTTATAAATGTTGATTCTGTTTTTCAAGGGATAATGTGTTTCTGTATTTTGTTTTTTGGTAGAAGGAATGTAAAATAACTTTAAAATTTTAAACAAATGATTATAAATCAGATTTATGGGGGACATGTTAATTTTCTGTGTTTCCCAAAGTTGTTAAAATTAGTAGATATTGCTTTTATAACCAAGAAAAATATTTGAAAGAATTTTGATAGAAAATTGATAGAAATAAATTCTAGTAGTAGAACTGAAAACAGTTTACATATCTTCCAGATTACCTGTGATGCGGGGAGGTGGTAAGAAGGGAGAAAAAGAAACAAATAATAAAACAAAAAACAAGTAGCAAGGGAGCATTACAAAATAGGGGAAAAAATTACATGACAAGTTAAACTAAATTTGTTATAACAATAAATATAAGTGAGCTAAATTTACCTTTTACAACAGGAAGGCCTACTACAAAGTTTTTTTCAGAAAGTATAATGACATACTATATAGAAGAGATACACAGAACTGAGGGAATTAGAGATTTTAGAGTACTTTTTAAAGTCTATGACAGATCAATATAATAATTATATTATGTTTGTATCCTGTATTTTAATTTAACTCAGTTGATATACAAGACAAATAAGGAACCATGTGTTCTGAAAACAAAATGTATTTTCTCCATGACTCCTGAAATATTTTAAAAGTCGACCACGTATTTGGTCACAGAGAAAAATTTCACGTAATTCCAAAGAGTAGAAATAGGTCACACTTGATCCTCTGCAATAAAATTAGAGCTAAGAAATAAAGATAAGGAGGAAATTTGGTAATTTTCAGATCTTTTCTAACAACTCTTGGGTCAAAGAAGAAATCAAAACTGCAGTTGTAAGATACTGTCTGGATAATATGATAGTGTTACCGTGTACTTCAGTTTCTTTTGTTTTTTCTGGTAAATTGTGTATTCCGGTTCAGGAAGATTGTTAAAGGGCAGGATTCAATAACATGTTTCTTGACTTTCCGTAACGTGCAAGGCATTTTGTTTAATGCGAGGTATGACTCTGAATAAGACTCTGGTCCTTGGGAATTTGTAATCCATTGGACTTTATTATAGATTGCACACTAATAGTAAATTATTTGAGATGGATACGTGGAAAATCCTCTAGTTTCTTTTTAGGTTGGTGTTCAGTGTGATAATTTTAACTTTTAACAGAGATACTTAACACATTCACTGCCTATGTGAGTTGTATTTAACTCATGCTAGTTTTGTGCCTGGAGCCCCATGAACCATATGTAACTCACACATCTCTTTACCTTGGGAGCAGTGTGAATTATTTTTCAAGTTGCATATAAGTCATGTACAGAAAGCAATAAAAAATTACAAGTTTTTCATTAAATTAGACAGGATTATTTTGTTTTTGAAGTTTTTATTCTATTTTCATAATAAAACACTGTGGCCCCAAGGAAAAAAAATTTTCTAGTGTGGCAGTCAATGTGTTAAATGATACCCATATGCGGAGGAGAAGTAGATTGTTGAAGTAGATTGTTAAAGTAGATTGATTGAACTATGTAGAATGTCTGGAGATTTTGGTTCCTTTTTATGTCTGTCCCTGTTACCATCTCTCTTTAATTGAATAGTATCCCTCTAGGCTTCAAATACTTCATCTATAAATGAGAAAGTTGAATTAAAATATAAAGTTCTTGATACATGTTATTTTTGTGTAGCTGTGAATAAATTCATTAAGTAAGTATTGAACGTCAACTCCTTTTCAGTCGGTAGGGTTTGAACTTATGCTCTGGTTGGGGAGAGAGGCAAGCTTAGGGTGCCACAAAAGCAAAGGAGGGCAAGTATATCTTCTACAAAGAAGAAAGGAGAGGGAAGGGCATTGGGGAAGTTTTCGCAGAGGCAGTGTGACATCTGAGTTGATCTTGAAGATAAATAAGAATTTGTCAAGTGACCAAAGAAGAAGAGAGTTCTTGGCTCAGGAAATAGAATGCACAGAAGCAGAGAGGGTATGTTTTACTTTTGGACAAATACAAGTCATTTGTCTGACAGTTAGCATGGGCTTATGGAAGAATAGCTAGCAAGGGTGTTAAACTTTGAGGTATATGGGATCCAAATTGTGAAAGCTTATTATGTCATACCAGATAATATGGGCTTTAAGTTAAAGACAATGAATAACCATGTAAATTTTTTTAGCAGGAGTGGGAGATGGCACTGTAAGATTTAGTTGAGATGGATGCAGAGATAGCAGTTAGAAAGCTGGTGAGACAAGATGAAGTCTTAAATAAAGTAATGGCAATGGAGATAATATATAGATTTTATTATAATATAAGCCTCTAAAATGGATGGGCTTCATAGCATCTGCAAAAGCCCTGGAACTGTATGTAAGATTCAATATATGAATATATTTTCCTTGGGAGATGGTTCATAAATTTCATTAACTCATATAATAGGGCTGTTAGGATAAATATATATTGTAGGGAAACTTTGCAGGCTGACATTCTACAAAATATGAAACTTAAATAATTTTAAAATTTACTAACAACTTATCTCTGTTTCACTTTTTATAGTGGACAGGCCAAAATCTCAGCAAGTTCGAACATCTAGTACAATAAGGCGAACCTCCTCTTTGGATACAATAACAGGACCTTACCTCACAGGACAGTGGCCACGGGATCCTCATGTTCACTACCCTTCATGCATGAAAGATAAAGCTACTCAGGTAAAATACGCATATCAAAATCAACTTATTATCCTGTACATCTGTTTTGATCACAGTAAAGAAAATGTAATCAAGTTTTCCCAAATTTGAAATACATCCAACCAAAGAAGAAATTCATTGCTTTAAATAAACTCTACAATAATTGTTTTTTATTTGTTTGGTTTTAGAAATTTTAGAATTATTTAATATTTTATATTATTTAATATTTTATCTTATATATAATATTTTAATTTTAATATTTAATAAGTGGCACATCAGTGTATATTGTATGGCTTCAAAGACTTATAGTTTTAAAAATTGTTTTCCAATACAAATTAAAATAGTGACTGGTAACCATTTTAGAAAATGTAAGTATTTTTGAAGAAAATTTGCACATTTCTTGAAAATAATTTATAAAGTATTAACACATGGCTAACAAATTTATATTGAGGGTTTTTTTTTTCTGTTTAAAGCCAAGACCAAAAACCTTAAGGAAAAAATAGAAAGTTTGCTATTGTTCACACTTTCCCTATTTGTGGGAGAATCCCCAAGCTTTTGATTTGAAAAGCTTTTCCTCCCATGTCAAAAAAAGATCCAAAAGCATCTTTATTCATGATTATCTGAGTGCTTAGCCATGTCTTCATAAGAATAGTCAATCAGCATTTATTGGTATTATGAAGAATAGTAAAAATATCAGAGATGGACATTGGCCTTAAAGAACCTGCAGCATAGTTAGGAAGATAAAATGTAAATTTATAAAAATGGGTAATAATAGTCTATCATTAGGTGTTAGATGAATGGAACATGTATTAATAAATGTGAGTGTATTCAAAGGAAGTAGAACATTTTGGGCTTTGTAGGTTAGGGAAATAGAAGGATTAGAGTTTTATGTTTGGAGAATGAGGAAAAAGAAAAGGGGAAGAGAATTTTGGACATGATCTATGCAAACCCTCCTTCCCAATTTTTGTAATTTTCTCAGTCAAGCTTGAAACTATGAAATTAACTTCTTTATCATTTGTGTCGTTAATTCTGCCCTTGTAATATTTTATGCTTCCCTAGTGTTTTGTGTTCCATTCTTTGTTTAGTGACAAAAAGGATAAGTTTGATGAGGCAGGCAGTAAACATAACTAGCAAAAGTTAGGGATGTGGCCTTGGACAGTTGGAGAGATGGACGCAGATAATTCAGAACCATCTTTCTGGAAGAGTTGTATTCACACGTTATAAAATGTAGATACAAAGAAAGGTCAAGTGACAGACTTAGTTTTTAGAAATGTATACAAGGGAGAAAGAGAAAACTAATTTATTCATCTGGAAGCAACAAAAGGAGGAGGGGGTTAATATTTATTAACTATGTACCATGTACTGTTTTATAACCTGTATTTCATTTAATTCATTTAACATGGCAACATTACACAGATGGGGAAGCAGAAATTCAGGAAAGTTAAATGACCTACCTGGAAACATAAAGCTAGAAAGTGTGGGAGCCAGATTGCTAACACAGGTTAATCTGTTAACTGAGCTTCAGTTTTATTATTATAAAAATAGGGTTATAGGATAAATGGTATAGTGTGAATATCTCACCTAGTTCAGTAACTGGCACCTTACTAAAAAATGGTAGCTATTCTTTTTACATTGCAGGAAACCCCACCACAAACCCTTTTATTAAATGAATGCTTTGTGCAGACACTATCCAGCAACACTGTTTATTCTTCACAAAAACTAAGAAGAGGGAGGAGCCAGAGAAAGAGCAAAAGGCTAGGAGAAAAACTAGAATAGTGTAGCCTTAAAAGTCAAGGGAGAAAGCTATTCTAAGAAAGGAGAAATTGTTGACAGTATCAAATGCTAAAGAGAGGTTATGGAGAATAAGGACTAGATTTAGGGATGAGGGGCACATTGTCTTGGAGGGTACAATATTGGTGATATGGTAGAGTAGGAAACCAGGTATTTGGGAATGAAGAAGAAAGTGATAGGGAGATAGAGAAAAAGGGCACTGTATAGATAGATTTCTTTTTTTTTTTTTTTTGAGGCAGTCTTACTCTGTTGCCCGGGCTAGAGTGAGTGCCATGGCGTCAGCCTAACTCACAGCAACCTCAAACTCCTGAGCTCAAGCAATCCTCCTGCCTCAGCCTCCCAGGTAGCTGGGACTACAGGCATGCGCCACCATGCCTGGCTAATTTTTTCTATATGTTTTTAGTTGTCCAGATAATTTCTTTGTATTTTTAGTAGAGACAGGGTCTCGCTCTTGCTCAGGCTGGTCTCGAACTCCTGAGCTCAAACAATCCACCCGCCTCGGCCTCCCAGAGTGCTAGGATTACAGGCGTGAGCCACCGCGCCTGGCCTAGATAGATTTCTTATGCATGTCTGTTTCTTTATCTGTGTGGTGAGGTTAATGAAACCTAATTCATGTTATTGTTACATGATTAAATAGGTTAATTTGAAAATGTGACAAATACTATCTACATATTAGGTTATTAATGGTAGATGTAGACAGGCCCACTGGTAACATTTTCAGGGTCTGCAGCAAATATAAAGACCCACATACCTTATGTATATAAGTTAAATAAACAAACCATTAAATAAAACATATTTTGTTCTCCCACTTTGACAAATAAATGTTGATGTGGACCTGGAAGGTCAGGTGTTTAGGAAATTTTGAATTCTTGGGGGAGTCACATGCCAGAATGTGTCCACATGGCCCAAGCCCACCCCTCCCTCTGAGCCCAAGTCCTGTTTTCTTCCTATTCCTCATTCTATTCTATACTTTGAGGTAACTTTACACATACACTTTTACTCCCAGTCCTCACATTAAATTTCCATCCATACCTGCTCAGGAAGCAAGACCCCAGAATAGGTGTTTGCAGACCTTGGAAGCCAGGCTTGCTGCTCTTTGGGCAGGGAATTCCTGATCCTAAATTACCCAGAGCATAGTCTACAACAGGGCTTGGGCTCATGGTGTGCATGTATTTTGGTCCCAAGGTCTCTTCACTCCGTGGGGAGCAGCATGGCTGGTAGAGGCCAGAGTAATTCCCCCTGTATCTTGAAGCCCAGGATAGGGCCTTGTCTTGCCTGCATCTGGATGCAGGTCATTGATTTGAACAGCTTTGCCTTGAAAAGAAGGCAAAATACAGGCTTCATTTTACAGATGAGGAACCTGAGGCTTAGAGAAGTAATTTGTATATAGTTGCCTAACTAGTTAAGTATGAAGAGATTTGAACCCAGACCTGGCTGATTTCAATGCTTTTGCTTTTTCTCCAGCTCCCCGTTGTCTTTCATAACAGTCACTGATACATATAGCACTTAACCTGCTGCTTGCCTCACAAGCATAAGAAATGGTCTTTCCCCAAGCATCTATTAGTTTAACTAAAGACACAAGAGATAAACACTAGAGATGGTTTTTATGGCCACGTCCATTCCTCCTGGTTCTCAAATTCTTGGGGAGGGAAGAAGTAGTTTTTGTTTACTTAGTGGGTGTTAGTGGAGGGGAGGTGGCATACTCAGCTGCTACAGATATTAAACACCTGGACTGTCTGGCCTTGGTGGAGGGTGTTTCCAGTATCTTCTTCCTTTTATATTTGTGTTTTAACTACCTTAATTATTGAGGGCTAGAAATAAAATTTTTAATATTGTTTAATACATTTTATATTTGGGTCTTTAAAAAAAGTAGCATAGTGTTGTGAAAAGACTGGACTTTGGAGGCAGATCCTACATTCAAATCAAGGCCCACTATGAGGGAACTTTGTGGGATGATGAAAATGTTGCGTATCACTTTAAAAATTAATTAATTTTAATTGACAAGTAAAAATTGTTTACATTTATGGTATACATGATGTTTTGATATAGTCATGCATTTGAAGTGACTAAATCAAACTATTTAGCATATGCATATGATATGTATTACCTCACATATGATTTTTTTGTGGTGAGAACACTTAAAATCTACTCTTATCAGTTTTCAAATATATAATATTGTTATTAACTTAGTCACCATAATGTGACTCAAAGTTATTCCTCTTAACTGAAATTTTGTGTCCTTTGACCAGCATCTCCCCAAGCTCTCCAACCCTTAGCCTCTGGTAACCACCATTTTACTCCCTGTTTCTATCAGTTAAATGTTGTATAGCTCGATAAAGGTTTGGTTACATGGGTAAATGCATTTATCAGAACTTACCCAAGCATACATGTGTGTATTTTACCATATAACTTTAACTTTAAAAATATAAAATATGAACAAAAAACCTAACTCTGAGATATTTAGGGGTGAAGTATACTGCCGTCTTCAACTTAACTTTGAAGTGAATCAAGTTAAGATCAATTGATGGATAGATAGACGGATAAATATGTGATGGCGCAAATATAGCAAAATGCTATGTATAGAATCTGAGTGTTGGCTTCATGGGTATTCACTGAACAGTTAACTGTTCTTTTTGACATTTTTCTTAATGTTTAAAAAATTATACTTTACCGAATTAACTGCTTTGTGGCCCAGACTTTAGTTTCCTTTTCTGTAAATTGAAGTTAATAACACCCGATTCACACATTCACACACATATTCTGAGGATTAAAAGATAAAGCTTTATATTTTTAAGGCCTCCGAAGAAATGGATCATTGCCAGCTTGTTAGAATAATATGTTTAGCTTAGTAGAAGAAAAACTAGAAACCATTTGTGGAATTTAATATTACTTTATTACTTTAGCCTTGTAGATACAACCTTTTTTTAAACAAAAATTTATTACCAACTCTTAAAATTGAACTTGCAGTTAAGGTTACTTTAATAAGACAGTAGCAGTTCTTCAGTCTTCACCCCACAGCCTTAAGTATAATCTGTGGGAAAATTTTAAATTCTGCGTTTGAGTGTGTTTTTAAAGGTGAAAGTAGTATGTTTTCTTTGTAAAGTGGTCAAACAATAAAAATAGCATATACAGCAATAAGCAAAGGTGTTTCTACAACTTCCCAGGTATTCGGTGATTAGGGCTGTTCACAAATACTGGCATTCTCTCTCCTTGGCACATGATAGGATTTTATTAATAACGTCTCTGCCCACTTGAAGTTAAGTGTGCCTATGAGACTTACTTTGGGAGGAACCTTTAAAGGGCTGGCAAGGGGAAGTAACAATGTTCACTCTTACTCTCTCCATCTGGGTCACTGAGTAACTGCGACAAGCATAGACTTCATAGTTACCCATACATGTAGTAGGAGCCACACATGTAGTTTTAAGCCATTAAGATTTGGAGGTTGAGTTGTTACTATCAGGTAAGCTAGTCTCTACTGACTAAAATACAATGGATAACCCCTTTTAACAAATTTTTATAGGCCTTTTGGAGCAGAGTATTTTTTTCTTAATTAAAAACTTTTAAAAGATTCAGTATAAATATAAAATCAGTATCAAAATAGAATGAAAGAAAAAAACTGAGTACTAGAAGTGATGTTTTTTCCATTAAAGTTTTGTCATTTGCTTAATTAACTTTTTTTCTTACTTTTTTTAAAAAATACAATCTTAATAGTTTATTGTCCTATTACACCTTTCCTGGAGTTTTACAGACCTTAATCTCTTTTATCTGGTACAGTTAGAAGCAGTTTTCTCTGTGTGAGTAGTCCATACAAAACAGCCCCGAGCAGTCTACCCCAGGTTCAAGCAGTCATCTCTTCTGAAATGTCTGTTAAACTAGACTTGATGTTGTAGAACTACTATAGCTGATTTTGGTTAACAGACTTTCTGCAAGTGAATGTATTCAATCTTAAGAGAAACCACTACCACCTTCTTACTTCTTTTTTTGTAAACAAAGATCTAAAATGCTTTAAGAATAGATTTATATTTTAATAAAATGATAAATTTAATGCTTTTTATATATATCTTGTAAAATAAAAAAGTCACTTACCTAAACACAGAATTTCCACTTCAGATACTCTCTTCCTCAAGGTCAGCATCCTATCATGTCCTATAAAAGCTCTGTTCTTCTCAGTTCTTGCACGGATGCTTGGTGATATATTATAGACCTTCATAATTATCTCAGGATATTTTTAATTCAGCTAAATTAAAAGAAATAAATGTTTTAGGTTATATATTTTTAGATTTTATCTAATTTTGTTTTTAAAATAATACTTTTTAATAAAATAATCCATGTAATATAGAAGGACATTAAGAATAACTTTTTTCATCTTCTCCAACTAAAACTCTTTATTCATTAAATACTAGCTCTCCATTCCCCTCTCCCTATAGCCTCTAATAACCACCATTCTACTTTCTGTCTCTATGAATTTAACTATGCTAAGAACCTCATATAAGAAGAATCACATAATACCTGTCCTTTTACACCTGGCTTATTGCACTTAGTATAATGTTTTCAAAGTCCGTCTGTAGCATATCATATGTCAAATTTCCTTCCTTTTTAAGGCTGAATAATATTCCATTATATGTACATACCACATTTTCTTTATCCATTCATCTGTGGATGGACATTTGGGTTGCTTCTACCTCTTGGCGATGTGAATAATGCTGCTATCAACATTCATGTACAAATACCTTTTCAGGTCCCTACTTTCCATTCTTTTGGGTATATACCCAGAAGTAGAATTACATAGGGTAATTCTATGTTTAAATTTTTGAGGAACTGCCATACTGTTTTCCACAATGGCTATACCAGTTCATATTCCTAACAGCAGTGCACAAGGGTTCCATTTTTCCTACATCTTTGCCAATAGTGGTTGTTTTGTTTTGTTTTTAGTCACCCTGATGGGTATGAAGTAGTATCTTACTGTGGTTTTGATTTTTGTTTCCTAAATGATTAGTGATGTAGTGATGTTGAGCATCTTTTTGTGTGCTTTTTGGCCATCTGTATATCTTCTTTGGAGAAATGTCTATTCAAGTCCTTTGTCCATTTTTGAATTGTGTTTTTGTTTTTTTTTGTTTGTTTGTTTTTTTGCCAGCGTTGAGTTTTAGGAGTTCTTTGTGCATTCTGGATACTAATCTCTTATCAGATACATGGGTTGCAAACATTTTCTACCATTCCGTGAGTTGCTTTTTCACTCTTTTGATAGCGCACTAGGTTTTAATTTTGATAAATTCAGATTATTTTTCTATTTGTTGCCTATGCTTTTGGTGACTTACTCAAGAAGGTGTTACTGCATCCAGTGTCAGAAGCTTTTCTCCTGTTTTTGTCTAGAATTTTAGCTTTTAAGTTGAGGTTTTTGATCCATTTGAGTTAATTTTTGTATATAATATAAGGCAAGGGTCTAACTTCATTCTTTTGGATGTAAATATCCAAAATCTTCAAAATCTCAGCACCATTTATTGAAAAGGCTGTCCTTTCCCCATTAAATAGCCTTGACACCCTTGTCTAACATCCAGTTGACCATTGACCGTATATATGTTTATTCCTGGGCTCTGTATTTTATTCCATTGGTCTATACTTTATGGCTTTTTGTATTATGTCAAAATTGGAAAGGATTTTCTCCATTCAAAGTTAAAAAATTGCTTTAAACCGTATTTTCTTCTAGTACCTTTATGTTTCATTTTTATATTTATACTTTTGATATTTCTGGGGTTTATTTTGATGGAAGGAATGAGGTAGGATCTAGCTTTATTTATTTCCAGTAACTAACCAGTTGACGAATAGTTTATTTTTTCCCTGCTGATTTGAGGTGTCACCCTTGTCGTATAAGAAGTCCCTGTTCTTATTTGGATCTCAGTGCTGTATACCGTTAATGTCTTTTTGCACTTGTCTAATACCAAATGATTTTAATTTGTATTGGTTGGTAATTCATTTTAACAGCTTGTGTGGCTAGTCTTAAATGTTTATTTTTCTTGGTTAATTTTAGAATCATTTTTTCAGATTTTTAGAATGTTTTATATTACAGTTAAATATTAGTTCCTGCAGAATTGTCAACTTTACCATATTGAATCTTACCCAAGAAAGGGTATTTATTCAATTGTTATTTTTGTCCTTCAGAACACTTTAAAACTTTCTTCTTATAGGATCAACACATTTCTTATCAAATTTATGTATGAGTATTTTGTCTTTTTTGGTTGCTGTTGTGATTAGAATTTTTAATTATTTTCTAATTTGTTTATATGACATTTTCAATTTTAATTTTCTTGCTTCTAGTAATTTTTCAGGTAATTCTCTGGTTTTTCAGGTGTATGTGTTCATACAAGTAGTAATTCTACCTCCTTTCCATTATTTATCCTTTGTTATGTGCCCCCTCTTGGAATTGCTTTTATCAACATGCCCAGGATCTCATAAACTAATGATTATGGTAGCAAATGCCTTCTCCTTTTTTTTTGACTCTAATGGTAATGCATCTGTCTAGTTTACTCACTGGACATGGTCTACTGACTTTGCTATGAGGCATGTGCACTTTTTTTACATTAAGCACATGTTTATTTTACTAATGGTGTTTCTTGTTTTAATCAGGAATGAATCTTTACTTGGGAAATGCTATTTCGTAAGTGAATATATTATTTTGTCTCAACTTAGAATATGGTGAATTTCTTTAATAGATTAACTAATATTTGGTCCATGATTAAATTTCTGGCTATTGGTTCCTGGAGGTGTTTTTTTTTTTTTTTAATATGCAGTGGCAAATGAAGTGTTTGTTAATATTTATATTTGTTTAATATTCAGAAATGAGGTCTGAAATTTTTTCTTTTTCATGATGTAATCCTTAGGTTAGTGTCATACTTGCTTCATGAAAAGGTTTTGCAAGATTTCCTTCCTCTGTGTTCTAGTGTGGTGTAGGTATCGTTTGAATTACCTGTCACTTGGGTCTGAAAGAATTTGACCTATGAAACTTACTAGCCTAGTATGTTTTTGTATTGCAGTTCTTTAGAAAATCTTCCCAATTTCTTCCATGGGTTTTGTTCTCTCGGTTGGTATGAGAGAGAGATTTCAAAACTTGTATTCTTTGTGGGGTGAGAGATGGGATGGTTAGATAGTAAATGAAATTCTGCATACTTATGCTGCCCTTTCTCCAGGTGATGTTTTTCTTTGATATTTTGTTGTTTGAACACATTGACTGACACACTAGAAAAAAAAATTTTTTTCCTTGGTGCCAAGTGTTTTATTGTGAAAATAGAATAAAAACCTCAAAAACAAAACAATCCTTTCTAATTTAACGAAAAATTTGTTATTTTTTATTGTTTTCTGTGCATGAGTTATATGCAACTTGAAAAATAGTTCATGCAGCTCCCAAGGTAGAGACATGTGAGTTACATATGCTTCATGAGGCCCCGGGCTCAAAACTTAGCGTGGGTTAAATACAACTCACGTAGCAGTTGATGTGTTAAGTTAATTTTCAAAATTTAAATTATGAAATGTTGGATATGACAAAAGTACATAAAATAGCATTTCAATATATTTTTATTAATCTCATTATGCTTCAGTGCAGGGAGTTTTATGATCCTGCCTCTACGCCAACATCTTTCCCTAGAAATTACTTATTTTTATTTTAATAAACATTCCTGGAATAAGTACTTAGCATTTGGCTTTAGCCAACCTTTGATAACGTCAACTATGTACTAAAAAATACATATTCTTTCCTATTGAAGCTATATTTAAAATACCTAGCCTTTTTCCCCATTCCTGAAAGGAACTTGGTTGAGAAGGAATTGATGATTGACCTCAAATAATAATACATATAAAAAAAGAACTTTCAGTTTTACCAGACTGATCAGAAACTCATTTCATAACCAAAAGTCACACTTGATATAGCTCTTTGGGTTTCCTGTGCCCTTGTTGAAGAGTTTGCTGTTGAAATTTGTTTAAGAAACAGCAGTTGCTGAAACATTTTGAGAGGTGGGGGACTTCTTCATGAAATGGAAGCAAATCTGAAGATTTGACTATTTTGGCCTCTTAGGCACTACAGGGACCTAATTGTTATTTTTATGGAGCCAGTCCCTAACTGGCTGTTGAGTAAATGCATACAGATTCATTCCTTTACAAAATTGCCTTTACTTTTTCTTTCAGCTATTATCTAATTATGAGACAGAAGATTATAGAATCCTAGAGTTGAACAGTCCACACCAAAATAGTCATGTTCCTGGTTTAGGGAGTAATATTTTTGGGTACTAAAGGGATATACTCAGCAGTATTGATGAAACATTTTAATCCATGACTAAAATGTTTAATATTTTATTTATCAGTTTCAAATTCCATCTCTAAAATTACCAGAGAGTCAAAATTCTACTTATTAGCTTTTAATAGGTAATGTGTTAATTTGGTTTAGAAGTAAAAAGTATATAGGGAAAGGCCTTCCCCATATTCTTGTTACCCAGATACTCAGTTTTCTTCCCTTTACAAGAAACATTTAACTGGTAACAAAACTAACCTGTTTTCATTGCTTCCCCATACCTTTGCCCCTAAGCTAGCTCAAGGTAAAATTGTGAAATAGGTTGTATTTATTTGGAATAACCTTCTTACTCTGGTTCCCTGACCTTTGTTATCTGATACATTGGTTCTCAATCTTAACCTGTCAATTTTCTATCAAAAATCTGTGATAATATTAAACAGCATTTACAGAGAAAGATATTTGTATGTTAGAGATATTACACTTTAAGAATAAATATTATGGAATTAAGACCATAGTTTAGAATTAGGTCATATAATAATTTAAGGTATAGTATGAGAAAGCAGTATGCCTGTCAGGGTATTAGTAACTATTTTGTATAAATGAATGATTGATATAGAAGAGATCATGCTGTTAGGAAACAGTATAAACAAAGTGAAAAGCTTTTTGTGCTATGAAAATTTTTACAGTTTTTTGGGGATAACTCCTATTATTAATATTGCCTATTGCAGTGAGGATTACATAAAATAATCCATGTTAAGCTTCTAGCACAGTATCTAAAACATAATAGGCACTGATAAATGTTAGCTGCCTCTTTATTAGAATCTATAATATTTTACTGTCAGCGGGCTTAAATATAATAACATTGAATTAAGTGGACAGAAAAAGTTATTACTAGTATGAACAATTGATTATGCAATTGCGAACATTAAGTCTGGACTCATAGGAAATGGTATAAAAATACTACAAATAACCCCAGAGCATAAGAGGGCTCTGAAATTCAATAAACAATTCTTGGTACGTCAGGATTCATTCAGTCAAAAGTTGCTATTGTGTGTCTGCTGTGCAGTCTTACAAATAAGAAACGGTACTTCACATTTACAGATTCAGGTGCAGCAGAGCTTGTTTATAGTCTTATAAAAACTACTCCTTGCCACATTATTTAGGCATCCCATTGGTGATACTCATGCCATCATCTGAGCACTACCAATTTTTATCACTTCAGTGGGTGTTATTTAGAATGATGTGAAAATACTTTGGGCAGTATCTAGTAGTTAGCTATGTTGCTGATTTTCTCTCAGATACGAGAGATTTTTAAAACTAGCAAGAAAAATGAGTGGATATATGGTCCAATTGACACCTCAAGTGCAGAATCTATACTTTATTTAAACTTTTTTAGTCTAACACTGGTTTTCAAACTTTGGCTTCCATCAGAATCATCTAGAGAGTATATTAACAACAACAACAACAACAACAACAATGTATTGCTGGGCCTTATCTAAGAGTTTCAGATCTAGTAAGTCTGAGGTTGAGCATGAGAATTTGTATTTCTAACATGTTCCCAGGTGAGGATGATGCTGCTATCTGGGATACACTTTGAAACCGGTGTAACATAATGAGCACATAACTTCGTGTATAGTTGCTTGATAAAAAAAATTTGAGCATGTAACTGCTGCTATCACTAAATTCTTAAAGCTTTTAAAAAAACCCCCACTTTACATAAAATATCTGGTTACCACCATTACCAGAAAAAGAATAGATATATTAGAATCATAATCTTTTGTGCTCCTTTGCAATGCTTCATCAGTACAGACTTTTCATAATTTTTTAAATAAAAACGTTTTAGAAAAAGTTAAAAAATTTTTATTTGTCAAAGGAAAACCAAATCTCTAAAGGATATATTTGTAAATAATGAAGGGTGGTTTGTCATTACCTGTTTTAAAATGTTTTCATGATTAAAATCAGTCTGTGGTCATAATTAATTCTTAATTTAGGTATCATTGATTTTTAGCTAGTTCCATCTCATTTCTTGCTAGGTTTATCATTGCCATAACTACTATTAAATAATTAGTAGTCAGTACTAATGTTTCCATAATCAATTGTAAACTATAGTAAGTTTCGAGGGCAAGTATGAAACATATAAAAATAGATTTTTAAAGTTTTGCCATATTAACTGCCATGTGAGTTGTATTTAACTCATGCTGGTTTTGAGCCCAGGGCCTCACACTCTCTTTACCTTGGGAGCCACGTGAACAATTTTTTAAGTTGCATATAACTCACACACAAAAAACAATAAAAAATAACAGATGTTTCGTTAAATTAGAAAGGATCATTTTGTTTTTGAAGTTTTTACTCTATTTTCATAATAAAGCACTGTGGCCCCAAGGAAAAAATTTTTTTCCTACTGTGGCAATGTCTTAAATAAGCCTAAAGAATTTTATGACATGATTAATTTTTTTGTTTTGGGGTCTTTTTGGAAATGCTTTTAGACTTTCCATGTTGAAAAAAAATATTTTTCTTCCTAGGAATTAGTTTGAAATGTTCTGAAATTAAGCTGAAACACATATTCGCCCTTGCTGTTTGTAAAAAGAAGATGAAGATATAAATAACAAAAGCACCCAGTATTTTAAGCTTCTCGATTGACCTAGTCAAAAATAATTTTACTAGTGTGTTTTCCTTTTGGAGTCTGTTTAGTCCTGTGCAGTGAGACTGTTCTCTGTGTATTTTACTCAAAGAAGAAGTGGTCCTCATACAGTTTAGAGCTGGGAGGATGAACCCTAGAGCTTGGAGAGAAAGTTTCATGATCTGGATTTTGAAGAATTCTGGGGAGTAAGAATAAAAAAAGACCTTTTCTACCTGTAGGTATCCTTTTGACATAGAGGCAATTTCTTAAAACCAACCAATAGTCAATTGTTTTTTAGATATGATTTTTTGTCAATATTCTTATAAACGGACTTTAGTTCTGCATTGCTCAGGTGTACAAAAGGTTCATTTTCTCTTCCCTGGTAGTCTTAAGTGGAGGCAGCTAGAAAGGAAGAATCCTCTAAGTGTGGTGGCTGAAAAGAAAGCTATGATATACAATACAAATCATTGAGGACTGTATTTCTTTCCAAGCTGTCTGTTGGAGTAGTGTTTTACACAATTTTAATAAGCCTACTTGTAAAATAAGTGTTCTGGGATCATATAAGAAAAAGTTAAGCTTTTTTTTTTTAATGAGTATATTTGAGTTTTTGAAATGCTAATTGCATTGTATATTGGTAGAGGAGGTATAATACACAATTTTTTCCAAATTTATTTGACCATGGAACCTTTTTGTCATACATTCTTACTAACACCCAGGGGCAGTGTTCTAAGTAGCACTGTTTTTAAAATTCTATTGTAGATTAGTGGACAGAATAACAGGCCAGTTAGAAGAAGCTGCTTGCTGATAGGAAAGGGAAGAACTTTTGCTACTTCGTGTTATTTTTCTAATTCAAGTGGTAAAACATTTCTCAAATACAAATTTTATTTCAACAAATTGAATTCAAATTAGTTCACTTTCTGTGATTTCTTAAGTATCGGCTTTAAATAGATTTGAAAAACAAAGTAGACATCTTTTGGTTTTGCTCTGGCTAAAATAACCTGTTAAAAAGTCAGTGATCAAATGTGTAGAATATTGCTCTCTAATAGAACTTTCTGCAGTGATAGAAATGTTACATGTCTCTGTTGCCCCATATGGCAGCCAGTAGCCAGTAACCACATGGGGTTATTGACCATTTAAAGTGTGATAGTGCAACTAAAGAACTGCATTTTTAGTTTTTTAAAAATGTTATAAATTTAAATCTAAATAGCCACATGTGACTGGTAGTCATTGTATTAGACAATGCAGTCTTATAGAATATATTTGTAGACCAGAAAATTTTTGTACTATTTATTTTAAATTGATGTGATTAAAATTAAATTACTCTTTGGGGATTATTTTTGGAAGGTTGAGACTATGATGAATATACTTGAATAATTTATATGCTTGGAACTCTATAGCTGCATGATTAAGAGAACTCTTCCGGTGGTTTTTCACTTTTAAAACCTGCAGTCATGTGTCACTTAATGATGGGGTTAACATTCTGAGATATGCATTGTTAGGCAATTTCATTGTCCTGTGAACATCATAGAATATACTTACACAAACCTAGATGGTATAGCCTACTATACACTGAGGCTCTGTGGTATGTAGTCTGTTGCTCCTAAGCTACAAACCTAAACAGGATGTTGCTGTACTGAATACTGTAGGCAGTTGTAACACAATGGTAAGTATTTGTATATCTAAACATATTGAAACATAGAAAAGGCACAGTGAAAATATGGTATAAAAGATTACGGGGCACTTACCATGAATGGAGCTTGTAGGACTGGAAATTGCTCTAGGTGAGTCCGTGGGTGAGTGGTGAGTGAATGTTAGGGCCCAGGACATTACTGTACTCTACTGTAGACTTTACAAACACTGTACACTTAGGCTACACTAAATTTATAAAAAATATTTTCTTTGATAATAAATTAACCTTGGCTTACTATAACTTTTTAAATTTATAAACTTTAAAATTTTTTTTAACTTTTGACTCTTTTGTAATAATACTTAGCTTAAAATACACATTATATAGCTATACAAAAACATTTTCTTTATATTCTTATTCTATAAGCTTTTTTATATTTAAATTTTTAAAATTTTTTACTTTTAAAACTTTTTTGTTTACTAAGACACATACACTCATATTGGCCTAGGCCTACACAGGGTCAAAATCGGGACGTTACTAGGCAATAGGAATTTTTCAGCTTTATTATAATTTTATGGGACTCCTGACATAGATGTGGTCCATTGCTGACTGGAATGTCGTTATGTGGTTCATGACTGTATACATACTACTAACTTGATTTCATGAGCATAAATATTCTTTTGTGGTTAATTCTTTTCTTGTATGTATAACTAACATTACACTTTGAAGTAATTGAATAGGTTTTCACATTCATTTTTAAGAAAGGAAATGATAATATGAAGAAAGAAGTAATCTCTGAGATAAGAGACCTCAGATTTAGTTCCATTTGCCATTGGCATGCTTGGAAATATTGAAGCAGTTGCAAAATTTTTGTGGCTATTAATTTATCTGTAAGTTATAAATATATGTAAATGTCCTTTGAAAAAGAGCTGTACAAAATGAAAATAATGTTATAAATGTTATTTTTAAAGTAATTATGGAACATGCCAAAAATTTGACTCATTTTCTATGAATATATTTTTGCATTTTAATGATTATAATTGTTAATCATTTGATTTTTGGTACGGGTGGATAGATCTTTCTCACTTCATGGAAGGATAAAAGCATTAAGTTGTATAAGGTCTCAAAATAAAAGTTTGACTAAAATAAACTGTCATAATTGAACAATTTAGAATAAGTTGATTATTAAAGATATGATTACTTGGGGGAGCTAAATTATTTTCATAGTAGTTTGTCTTATCTAGGACTGAACATAGGAAATTTTAATAACTAATGGTTTTTGACAATCAGCTTATTTAATATATTGATACTTCTTATCCTTGCACTTGCCAATTGAATAAAATATTTTACCCCCCCCCAATTGACTAAACAGCTTAACCGTAGTAGTGACGTGTTTAAGCAGTTTATTTCTATATTTATTCAACTAGCATTCAATTGTCATTGGTTTTATTTTTGAGTGTTGTTGCTTTTAAGAGATGGTAATTATTTTAAAAGTTGTCCACAGAATTTTGAGCTGTATAAGGTAGAGCTGATGATTTCTTCATAGCAGCTTATATATTATATATAGTCACAAGTATGGCCTTAACATAAATGATAGTTTTTTCAGTATATAAGAAAAAAGAATTTCTGTATCTGTATATACTTATTGTAATAATCATTATCCTTTGTCTTTAAATAGTGGTTTTTAACCTGTCCTAATTTACATTACACAAGAATCTTCTCCTATATTAAGAATGATATTTTAATATTGTTTGATTTTTAATACCACTACTAAATGGTCTTACCACTTTATGGCAATATTTGGAATTTAGTGGTTTGTGTTACATTTGGGAGTATTGTCTGTTGGTTAAATAACTGAAAATGGTGTTTTTGGTAAAAAATGTGTTTTCTGACATGTAATTCAGGTTTTTTTAAAGATGCATTGCTTTAGTTTATATTCAGTTTATTTAGGTTATAGTTATTTCTAATATGTTTCAATGTTATTTTTTTTATATAAAGATGCCTATTTTTCAAAAAAGATACAACTGTGAATGTTCTTCCTCCTCAAGTACAGGAAGAATAGTATAATCTGTCCTCCATCTAGCTAGATATCTGATATGTAGGTCATTTATAATACCAATGTATCTGAACCAGTTCTGTTCATCTTCTGTCCATTGAATTTGCTAGAAATACCATTTCATATTTAGTTTGACTATTCTCTTTAAAAACACTACTATGCAAATCTTCACAAATTTCTTTGAATTTGATAACTTTAAGTTATTAGTGTTGTTATGTAGAGATATCAAATGTTTTAAGCAAGATGACTCAGAGA
>RJWJ010010057.1:0-19384 GCA_004363605.1 Indri indri | reverse complement strand
TTAAATTTGTCTTAACCTTACCTCTTTCATAGTTTAAGGGTTGCGTTCTACGTTTTGGTGAAGAAGTCTAAGTTTACCTTATTTGTGTCCTTCGTGTCTTATAAATATTTTTTGTGCACCCAATCAGCTTTAGCCTTTCTAGAATGGTGTCTGATTTTATGTAATAGTCTCTACGTTTTGTTCATTTCGGTTATCTTTTCTTCCCCCTTCAGCTTGTTTGTTTTTATTAATAATGTATAGCAATCAGAGCTAAACATCATAGCTTTGTATGATACAATGGTAGGATAGTGTTTTTTGTTTCTGATAGCTTTTTTTTTTTTTATATCTAGCATATTGTTGCCCTTTGGGACCCAGTAGTACAGTAGACCCCATGTCTTTTAGAAATAGTTTCCATGATCCATTACCTTACTTATTATGAATAACTTGAAGTATTGTATATTTTGGATTATTTTTACTGATAGTTTTATCTTTTATCCATCTAAATTCTAATCTATTTGTTTTTACAAAATTACAGAAACTTAAGAGTTGAAAGGTCATTTAGTCCACCTCCTATATAAATGCACCTTAAAAGGTGGTCATCTAATCTGTTACAATCATCCTTAATGAGGGGAACTCATTACTTTACAAGAGAACAAGTTCAATGGCTTTAGCTTAAGTTGTTAAATATGTTCTTTTATATACTGAACTCAGAATTATACCACTTAGTTCCGACCCTTCCTTCTGGATCAATATCGAGTAAATCTACTTTAAGTATTTGAAAGGCTAAGAGTAAGTCACGTTCTTCTCCAGTGTAACATCGACATTTCTCTCAAAATTTTTTCATATACCATAGTTTCATATACCAGACATCTTAGTATCATTTTTGTATAGTATGGGTTGTCAGTATACCTCATATACTGTGATGTCTGGACTAAATAAATATAGTTTATTAGCATGATTTTGCCTATGATTGTATTACATTTTTAGTACCTTCTTTAGGTTAGGAATATAGAGAACTCCTCAACTCTTTCTGTCTACCCTGCATATACACACAAAATCAGTTTTTCCCAGCAGCAAGAAAAAAGGGAGCCAAGTCTAATATATCTAGTTTAAAATAGCTATATATCTCTGCATAGAGTATGAATAACAAAAAGTAAATTTGCACTTTAATCTCAGAGTTAAATACAGACTCATAGTTATTACCAAGATTTAGTATAGTTGGACTATAACTGGACTACAATACATGATATACACTATTAAAAATAATTGACTGGCCAGGCACGGTGGTTCATGCCTGTAATCCTAACACTTTGGGAGACAGAGGCAGGAGGATCCCTTGAGGCCAGGAGTTCGAGACCAGCCTGGGCAACGTAGCGAGACCCTGTTTCTACAAAAAATAAAAAATTAGCTGGTCTTGGTGGCATGTATCTGTAGTCCTAGTTACTTGTGAGGATGAGGCAAAAGAATCATCTGAGCCTAGGAGTTTGAGATTGCAGTCAGCTATGATCATGCCACTGAACTCCAGCCTGGGCAACAGAGCAAAACTCTTGTCTCTAAAAATAAGAAACCCTCTCCCACCCCCACAAAAAAGGAATGACTGACATGACTGAGTGAGATTTTATAGTTCTCTCCAAAAAGCAACCATAAAGCTGGACAAAACTGTCAAAACAACTGTTTCAGTGCTCTGGAAATTAACCAAATGATTTGAGAAGCTTTATTCATGAAAACTAATGAACTTCAGATAAGAATAGCACAAGTTTGTGGTCTAATGCTACTCCTTTTTCCCTCTTTCTTGTTCCCAACTCTGTTGTGTGGTGTTTTAGTCAGAATGGGGCAGATCTTGAAAACCAGCAGCTTTGCTACCCTTGCTGGAGAGAGATCACTTGATATGGAACATTATACGTTAAAATTAGTGATCTTGTTGGCAAATGAACAGAGACAGCCAATGGCTGTACTAGTCTGAGGTTGTAGTCCAGTTTGGGGCAATCAACAGACTCCTGTACTAGTGGGATTTAATAGAGAGTTTTGGGAGGTAAGACAGTCACGGGGGCTTGGTAAGTTCCCCACATTTCCCAGGGTGACTGGAGGTTGTGGACATGCACAGCAGAGAACAAAGTGGGCCCAAGCCACTTATATGTCCCTGGCCAGTGGAGCCTATGAACAGGAGATTCAAAAGAGCTAGTGGAAATAAAACCTGGAGAAGACTTAGAGAAGACCTGAACTTCGAATGTGTCCCTCTGTCCACACACACATTCTATCAGTAGGGAGTGGAAGCTTTACTGCCTTGAGATGTTTGATCAAAATCTCTGATCAGTCTTTGGCAGAACACTGGAGATCAACTTAAAAAGGTTTTAAAAAGCTAAGCAAAAAATAATGGAATAGAAACATTGGTTGTCACACATTGTGGAAGAAATAGACTTTTAGGCTATCAAGAAACAGCAAACAAATAAGACAAGAACAACCACTGGGGGGAAAAATCAGAATCTGGAGTTGCTACAGTATATTATGTAAAACGTGAAGCATTCAAAAAAATTTAGAGATAATGCTAAGAAACAAAAATATATGCCATATTCTCAGGGGAAAAAAAGCTGTCAATAGAAGCTAAATCTGAGTGTCTTTATGATGTTGTATTTAGCAGACAAAGACATCAAAGTAGCTATAATAAGTATTAAATATATTCAAAGGACTAAAGGAAACCATATTTAAAGGATTAAAGGGAAATAGGACTGCAGGGCCTCAGTGAATAAAGAATTTCCACAAAGAGATAGTTATTCTAAAAAAGAAGCGAACAAAATTCTAAAGTTAAAAAAAGACAGTAACTAAAATTAAAAATTCATTAGATGGGCTTGATAACAGATTTGAGATGGCAGAAAAGTCAATGAATTTGAGGATAGATCAATAGGATTTGTACATCCTGAAGAATAGAGAAAAAGAAGATTGAAGAAAAGTCAAAAGAACCTCAGAAGCCTGTGGAACAACATACATGTATTCCCAGGAGAGAAAAGACAGCAGAGGAAAAAAGAAGAAGAAATAATGGCAGAAAACTTTGCAAATTTGGTGGAAAAAATCTAGATTCATAGAGTTCAACTAACCCCAACTAGGAAAACACAAAGAGAGCCACAGGAAGAAGAAAGTGATTCATTACACACATAGCGGACTAATAATACTTGAAACAGCTAACTTTTTGTCAGGAACACTGGGGACCATAAGGCATGATGTACCAAAGTGCTGAAAGAAATTAAAATTTCAACCAAGTATTCTATATCCAGCAAAACTAGTCTTCCAAAATGAAAGTAAAAAAAGGTATTCCCAGATAAAGACTGAGAGAATTTCTTGCTGTCAGACTGTCTTAAGAGAAATACTAGACTGAAGCTTCATTCAGGCTGAAAGGAGTGACACCAGATGTTAATTTGAATCCATAGGAAGAAATGAAGAGTGCTAGGAGTAGGAAATATGTCGGTAAATAAAAAAGAGTTTATAACACTGTTTCGTTGGGTTAATAACATATAAGATGTATATGACAATAACAGCACAAAGGATGGATGAGGAAAAGGACTTGGAGTATAGTTTGTATTTTATTAGAATTTATTGCAGTTCAATTTCTATTTTACTTAAGTATTATTTTGTATGGATTATTATAAGTTGAGATATAATCCCTAGAGCAGTTGCTAAATTGCTAAGAATATAACTCCAAAAATGTAAAAAGTAAAAAATACCAGAGGAATTAAAGTGGTACACTGGAAAATATCACAAAAGAAAGCAGTGAAAAGATGAATAGATGAACAAAAAAAGTGACACAAATAGAGAAAATGAATAGCAAAATGGCAGATGCAAATCCAGCCATATAAATAATTATATTAAATATGAATGGAATGACTATTTCTACTTAAGAAGCAGAGATTGGCAAACTGGATAAAAAAGCAACACTCAACTATATCCTGTCTCTAAGAGACACAACTTAGATTTAAAGACACAAATAAGTTGAAAGTAAAAAAGAAAGGAAAAGATAAAAAACAGTAACAATAAGAGCTGGAGTAGGTATATTAATATCACGCAAAACAGACTTTAAAATAAGAAGTATTACTAAAGACAAATAGGAACATTTTATAATGATAAAAAGATCAGTGCATAAGGAAGACATAAGTCATAAATGTGTATGCATCTAACAACAGCATCCCGAAATGCATGAAGCAAAAACTGTAAAAGGAGAAAATAACACTTGTAGAATAGTAATCGGAGATTGAAACATCCCATTCTTAATACCTGATTGAACTAGACAGAAAATCAGCAAGGTAATAGAAGACTTCAACAACATTATCAATTAACTTGGCCTAACTGACATATATAGAAAACTCCACCCAGTGACTTCAGAATGACAGAAAGAAATCTTGGAAAACCCCAAATGTTTGGCAATTAAACAACATTTTTCTAACAACCCAAGAGAAATTTTAAATATTTTAAACTAAATGAAAATACAGCTTACCTAAATTTACATGTGTTGCTAAAGCAGTGCTTGAAGGAAAGTTTATACCTTGAAATCCACATATCAGAAAAAGAGAAAAGGCTCACGTCCATTTCTTAGGCTTTTAGTTAAGAAAGTAGAAAAAGAAAAGCAAACCAGACCAAAAGCAAGCAGAGGAAGGATGTAATAAAGAATATAGCAAAAATCAAGGAAGCAGAAAAATATTAGAGAAAAATCAATGAAACTAAAAGTTGGTTCTTGCAAAGATCAGCAAAATTGACAAACCTTTAGTTAAACTGACCAAGGAAAAACACAAATTACCAACATTAGAAGTGGTAGAGGTGACATTACTGCCAACTTTACAGAACTTAAAAGTATAAAAAATATTATGAGCACTTCATGCCGTCAGATTAGACAACTGAGATGAAATGGACAAATTCCTAAAAAGAGAAATTACTAGAAAGATACAAATTACCAAAACTGATTTAAGAACAAATAGAAAATATGAATAAACTTAGAACAAGTAAAGAAATTGAATTAATAATTCAAAATCTTCCCACAAACAAAATCTCAGGGTCAGATTTGGTGAATTCTGTCCAATAATTGAGGAAGAGATAATGTTAATTCTTCACAAATTCTTTCAGAAAATAGAAAAGAAGGGAACAGTTTCCAATTCATTTTATCAGGCTGTGATTACTCTGATTTCAAAGCCAAGCAAAGACATTTCACAAAAAGAAAACAGCAGATGAATATGCTTCTTGAATATAAATGTAAAAATGCTTAATAAAATATTAGCAAACCAAATTCAGTAACATATAAAAGGGATTGTATACTATAAGTAAGTAGGATTTGTCTGAGGAATGCAAATTTGGTTTAACATCAGAAAATCAATTAATGTAATACGTTATATTAAGAGAATAAAGGACTAAAACCACATTAATCATGTCAGTAGGGTCAGAGAAAACATTTGACAAAATCCAACTCCCACACATGATAACGACAATGACAAAAAAATCTCTCAACAAACTAGGAATAGAAGGAAACTTTCTCTATAAAAATTTCATATGTAAAAACTCCTAGGGAATATACAAATGTATTACTAGAAGTAATAAATAAGTTTATCAGGGTTGCAGAATACAGGATCAACATATAGAAATCAATTGTATGTCTAGATACTAGCTATGAACAATCCGGAAAATGAGAAAACAGATTATTCACAGTTGTATCAAAAAGATTAAAATATGTAGGAATAAATTTAACAGAGCAGTGTAAGATTTGTACACTGAAAACAAAACATTGCTGGTTAAATGTTTGAGATGTTAGATATCCCAATTACCTTGAATCGATCATTACACATTCTATGCTTGTATCAAAATATCACACATAACTCATAAATATGTACAATTATGCATCCATGATAATTAAAAATTTTTAAAAATAAAAAAACATTGCTAGATGAAATTAAAGAAGAGTTAAGTAAATGGAACGATATACCTTGCTCTTGGATTGGAAGAATCAATGTTATTATTAAGGTATTAACAGTAATCCTCCCCAAACTGATATATAGATTCAGTGCAATCCCTATGAAAATTCCAAGGTTTTTGGTTTGGTTTGGTTTTTGGTAGAAATTGACAAGCCAATCCTAAATATGTAGGAAATGCAAAGGACCTAGAGTAGCCTGAATAATTTTGAAAACAAAGACAATATTTGGTCAAATTATATTACACAATTATCCTGTAAATCTACATTAATGTAGTTTGTGTAGTACTGGCACAAAGAAAGACTTAAAGATAAATGAAATGAAATTTGTGAGTCTAGAAATAAACCCTTGTATTTCTGGTCAGTTTATTTTTGACCAATGTGCCATTACTATTCAGTTGAAAAAGACAGTCTTTCCAACAATTGGTGCTAGAATAATTGGATAGGTATATGAAAGAAAAATTCTTAAATCGTAACTCTCACTGTAGAGAAAAGTCAACTCAAAATGAGTCCTAACCCTTAATATAAGCTCTAAAATTCTAAAACTTCTAGAAGATCTTAATGAGGCAAGGCATTCTTAGCTGTAACACCAAGAGTAAGAGCCATAAAAGAAAAAATGATAAATTGAGCTTTATTAAAATTAACATTTACACTTCAAAAAGCACCACTAAGTGAAAGAAAAGATAAGCCACAGACTGGAAGAAATGTTAACAAGTCACATATTTGATAAAGGGCTTGTATATGGAAAATAAAGAATTTTTACCGATCAATAAGAAGGCAAATAGCCCATTTAAAAAATGGATAAGTCACTTGAATAGAAATATTTCACTAAAGAAGAAGTATAAATGCCAGATGACCACATGAAAAGGTGCTCAACATCATTAGTCATTAGGAAAATGTAAATTAAAACTACAATGATATATAACTAACACATCCATTACAGTGATTATAATTTAAAAGATGTAATACCAAGTGTTGGCAAGGATTTGGAGGATCTGGAGCCCTCAGATGCTGATGGGAATATGTAACGGTATAGCCACTTTGGAAAACACTCTGTCAGTTTCTTAAAAAGATAAGTAGACACTAAGCATACAACCCAGCAATTTCATTCTTAAGAATCTGTACAAGAAAAATGAAAATACATCTCTACACTGAGACTTGTACACAACTATTCATAGCAGCATTATTCATAATAGCCTAAAACAAGAAAATATTCAAATGTCTGTCTATTAATGGATAAGCAAAATGTAGTGTATTCACGTATTGGCATTCTATTTAACAATAAAATGGAACAATATACTGAATACTGATAGATGTTACAACATGAATGAATCTCAGAAACATTCTAGGAAGTCAAAATTTGGCAAAGTTTTTCTGTAAAAGACCACACAGCAAATATCTTAGGCTTTGTGGGCCACAAGATCGCTGTTGCAACTACAGTCTCAACTTACTTTATTGTGCTTCACTTTATTGCACTTTGCAGATGCTGTGTTTTTCACACATTGAAGGTTGTGGCATCCCTGTGTCAAGCAAGTCAGTTGGCACCATTTTTCCAACAGCACATGCTCACTTTGTGTCTCTTTGTCACATTTGGTAATCCTCTCAATATTTCAAACTTTTAATATTATTGTATCTGTTAGGTTGGTCTATGATCAGTGATCTTTGAAGTTACTACTGTAATTGTTTTACAGTGTCACAAAACACATTCACGTAAGACAATGAACTTAATCAGTATGTGTGTGTGTTCTGACTGCTCCACCGACCTATTCTCCTGTGTCTCTCCCTCTCCGTGGGCCTTCCTATTCCCTGAGACACATCAATATTGAAATAGGCCAATTAATAACCCTACAATGGCTCTAAGTGTTCAAGTGAAAGGAAAAGTCACACATCTCTCATTTTATATCAAAAGCTAGAAATGATTAAGCTTAATGAGGAAGGCATATAAAACTGAGATAGGCCAAAAGCTAGGTTTCTTGTGCCAAACAGCGAAGTTGTGAATGCAGAGGGAAAGTTCTTGAAGGAAACTAAAAGTGCTTCTTCAGTGAACACAAGAATGATAAGAAAGCAAAACAACCTTATTGCTGATACGGAGAAAGTTTGAGTGGTCTAAAAAGATCAAACCAGCTGTAACATTCTCTTAAGCCAAAGCCTAATCTACAGGAAGACCCTAACTCTCTTCAATTTTATAAAGGCCAAGAGAGGTGAAGAAGCTGCAGAAGAAACGTTTGAAGCTAGCAGAGGTTGGTTCATTAGTTTTAAGGAAAGAAGCCATCTCTATAACATAAAAGTGCAAGGTGAAGCAGCAAGTGCTGTTGCTGCAGCTGCAGCAAGTGATCCTGAAGATCTAGCTGAGATCATTGATGAAGATTGCTGGACTAAACAACAGACTTTCAATGTGGATGAAACAGTCTTCTATTGGAAGAAGGTCTCATCTAGGACTTTCATAGCTAGAAAGAAAAAGCTTCAAAGGACAGGCTGACTCTCTTTAGGGACTAATGCATCTGATGACTTTAAATGGAAGCTGGTGCTCATTTGCCATTCTGAAAATACTAGGGCCTTTCAGAATTATGCTAAATCTGCTCTACCTGTGCTCTATAAATGTAACAACAAAGTCTGGGTCACAGCACATCTGTTTACAGCATGGTTTAGTGAATATTTTAAGGCCACTGTTGAGACCTACTACTCAAAAGAAAAGATTCCTTTTAAAATACTACTGTTCATTGACAATGCACCTGGTTACATAAGAGCTCTCATGGAGATGAACAAGGAGATTAATGTTGTTTTCATGCCAGCTAACAACATCCGTTCTGCAGCTCTTGGATCAAGGAGTAAGTTTGACTTTCAAGTCATATTATTTAAGAAACACATTTTGTAAGGCTATTGCTGCTGTAGATAGTGATTCTTCTGATGGATCTGGGCAAAGTAAATTGAAAACCTTCCGGAAAGGATTCACCATTCTAAATGCCTTTAAGAACATTTGTGATTCGTGGGAGGAGGTCAAAAAATCAACATTAACAGGATTTTGTCTTTCTCTCCTTTTGTTTTTTTTAAATTAATTAATTAATTAATTTTTTTTAGAGACGGAGTCTCGCTCTTGCTCAGGCTGGTCTCGAACTCCTGACCTCGAGCAATCTTTCCGCCTCGGCCTCCCAGAGTATTAGGAAACATTAACAGGATTTTGGAAGAACTTGATTCCAACTTATATGGATGACTTTGAGGGGTTCGAGACTTCAGTGGGGGAAGTAACTTACAGACGTGGTAGAAATAGCAAGAGAACTAGATTTAGAAATGGAGCCTAAAGATTTGACTGATTTGGTACAATCTCATGATCAAACTTGAAAGGATGAGGAGTTGCTTTTGATGGATGAGGAAAGAAAGTAGTTCCCTGAGATGGAATCTACATGTGAAGAGGCTGTCGAAATGACAGCAGAGCATTAGAATGTTATGTAAACTTAGATGATAAAGCAGTAGCAGGGTTTGAAAGGATTGACTCCAGTTTTGAAAGAAGTTCTGCTGTGGGTAAAATACTATCAAACAGCATTGCATGCTACAGAGAAATCTTTTGTGAAAGGAAGAGCCAATCGATACAGCAAACTTTATTGTTGTTTTATTTCAAGAAATTGCCATAGCCACCCCATCCTTCAGCAACTACCATCCTGATCAGTCAGCTACAGATTACAACTTGCTGAAAGCTCAGATGATCGTTAGCATTTTTTAGCAATGAATTATTTTTTAATTAAGGCATATGCAATTTTTTTTAGACATAATGCTATTACGCACTTAATAGACTTCAATATAGTGTAAGCATAACTTTTATATGTACTGGGAAACCAAAAAATGCACGTGGCACACTTTATTGTGATACTTTATTGCAGTGGTTGGATTGAAATGAACCTGCAATATCTTCAAGGTATGCATTAACTCTGCTGTTGTAGTGTAAAAACAGCCATAGACAGTATAGAGTGGACATGGTCATGTTCTAGTAAAACTTTATTTACAGAAACATGTGGCAGGCTGGATTTGGTCTGCAGATCATAGCTTTCCAAACCCTGCTACAGTGAAGCCAGATGAATAAGACTGTATGTTATATGATTCCAGTTATATCAAAATGCCAAAAAAAGGCAAATTTATAGAGGGGAAAAAAGCCTGTTAGTGGTTGCCTGTGACTGGGAAAGTGGAAATTGGCAACAAATAAACTCAAGGGAAGTTTCAGGGGTGATGAAAAAGTCCCAAAACTGGATTGTGATTATCACTGTATAACTCGATTAAAACTTAATTTTACGCTTATAATGGATTAAGTTAATGAAATATAAATTATACCTCACTAAAACTGAGAAAAAAAGGGAATAGATATAAAAGACCAGTGGGTTTTTCATGTTATTTCATAAGATATTAAATTCTATATAACTGAGGCTGGAAAAATGATGAGAGTACCTGAGTAGAGACCAAAAATAAAAATAGGAAGAATAGTTATAATAGATGGCAGAATTATAATTTGAGAAAATTATGAAAAACCCAAAGTCTTATTGAAATACTAATATTTTGAAGAGTTACCACTAAAATTCAGTGTTGTTGTAAATAACGTATCCTCATCTTCCTTGTCATAAGATCATACTAAACTGTATCACATCCATTCTTCCTGATTCACATACTCTAACCCCTCAGTTAATTCACTTCAGGATTTCTGATTAAAATGTCAGTGAAAGCACCTCCACTTTGCTTCAAGCTTATAGGAATGCAATGTGAAAATAAATAAGTAAATGTATTCTAGCTACATATAAAATGAGGAAAATTTCTACAGACCATGAATAGAAAAAGAAACCCTTAGTGATGAGTGGCTGTTTGTACTTTTATAGTAAGTCCCCATTTAACATTGTTGATAGGTTCTTGGAAACTGCAACTTTAAATAAAATGACCTATAACAAAACCTATTTTACCATAGGGTAATTGGTATAAACAAGAGTTAAGTACCTGCAGCATATTTCTGGTCACAAAAACATCACCAAACTTCTAAATAATGACCAAAACACTTCTAGTATTAAACATAGAAATAAATGTGAGCTGTCTATACATTTAAGAAAGATTAATAAAAAGAAGTAAGATAATTATTTACCCAGTTATTCCAGTTCAGGGTCTCAGATGGCTGCACCTTATCCTGGCAGTTAAAGGTGCGGAGTGGAAACCAGCCCTGGAGAGGACACCATTCCGTTGCTGGGCACATTCACACAGCTGCACTCTCAGACGAGGACAATGTAGACATGCCAGTAAACCTAACATGTGCATCTTTGGAATGTGGGAGGAAACCAGAGTACCCAGGAAAAATCCGTGCAGACATGGGGAAAACATACAGACTCCACACAGACAGTGGCTTCTGCTGGGAATCAATTATGTTTTTTTCTTATGAATGTAATAATGAAACAACATTGAATGAATCAACATTATTTGAGAGCCTGCTGTACAGAAACCTGGGTCATCTTGGCCAGGGCTTAAAAATCCTCGTGGGAAAGAGAGCTTCCTCCCTTCTCCCAGCTAGAGCCTACTACAGCGGGGTGACTTATGGGAGAAGAGATCCTTGCTCCCTTTCTCGTTCTTGCTCACCTCTTCACTAACTCCATAGCTACTATTTCTGACCTCTCTAAAGTTGGAGCTTGGAAAAATGAGGGAGAAGGAAGCGGAATAGAAATGTTCTTACTTGACTGCTACTCTTATAAAATGCCTTTACATTTTCTGGGCTTAACAGATTTTTAAAGCTGGCTTCCTTTTGTAGAATATTTTCATGAGTCTTTGGAGATTCCCTGTTACTATACATCTCTTATAAACAGTTCTGTCTTTCTGGGTTAGTGAATCCCTTACTCTCTCTTTAGTCTCTAGAATTCTGGAAATAACCTTCAGCTCCTCAGCTGCTGAGGTCTGTTCACCCTTGTAAGTGGCCCTTATAAGTAGGGCCTAAGACAGCCCTTCTTGATGGCTCTCACACTCAGATTTCCCAAGTGGTTCCTGAGAAACTTACACGTTTTTTTTTTTTTTTCCCCCTGGGTAATGTCTGAAAGTTTAGACTGATTCTAATGCAGTGATAAATCTTTATCATCCTAGCTAACCCTTTTCAGTATCTGAAGTAGGAATCAAATACCAGTCTACCACATCCCCTTAATTGTGGGGAGTATACATTAGTCTTTTCAAGTTTTTCCATTAAAACTCCTCTCTCTTCATTTGAGGCAAGGGAGGAAGTATGCCCTCTCAGGTCGCAGATTTGATTTTATCCACTTACAGCCTAGTAAATTAGCCTGTTGCTATTTCATGGATGCTGGCAGAAGGCGCAGGACTCCTGGTTTAGAGACAAAGGACTTTATTATTCACAGCATAGCAAGTATCAAGAGCATCAGGTTTATGTTAGTTCTCCAGGACCACAATTCCAATGGGGGCGATGGGGAGGACCCAGACTGCTGCATAGTAGATCATATGGGAGAGGAACACAGAGCTTGGGGAATCCACTGCTTTTATAAAAAGCAGTAAACAAGGGTGATCTTTGTCTCAGAGGGAACATAAATAAGACTATCGTTTTGTTTTTTTACTATTCTGATTTTGATAAAAATTGAATAAAATAGGTTTACTGTTTTTAAGTCCTTCAGTGGAAAGAAGGAAACATCACATGTTGCTTCTTTATCTCACCAATAAGCCCTCTAATTGGTGGGATATTTTTTTCTTAGATGGAACCATCTGGAACAGTAGAGTGAAATGATTATGGCTATTTCTTGTTTTTCTGATCAAAAGTGATTCATAATTATTATTGATATATGGTCTTCCTTTTTAAAGTTCCCTTATAGCTTTACTAAGAGTATACCTTCTGCCCTCACACTTTGTTAATTTTTGGTATTTTCAAATACATTTAAAAAAAATAACAGGGAAAAATAATTACAATAATGTTTTCTCTGGACCTATAAGATAGTAGTCTCAATATTTTTGATTATCCGTTTGAAATCAAAGGAATTATGTAATAAACCTGTTAAAAATGCATATATTCTTTATCAAGTAAAATCTAAATTGAATTATAAAGATGTTTTATAATCCTTTCATTATCTTTAAAAATTGGATCCAATAGGAACAATTTTTAGGTCATACAAATTGCTTATCAAAGAAAATAGAAATGTATCAGTCAGGTAATTGCTTCATCAAATTTTTGTTCATCTGTATTTCAGTTTCACAGCTTGCATTATCTTCAACATCAAGAAAGGAAGTTACTTTGTGAAATGGTTGAGATTATGAGCCAATACATAGTGACTAGTAGTTTTTTTGCAGTTGAACATTAACACAGTATTACTTTCAGCCTTGTTGCTAGGTAGTAGAAAGGTTACAAATCGAAGGCTAAAGCAGGGGTCCCCAAGCTTTTTGGCACCCGGGACCAGTTTCACAGAAGACAGTTTTTCCATGGACTGAGGGTAGGTAGCGGATGGTTTCAGGACAATTCAGGCACATTGCATTTATCGTGCACTTTATTTCTATTGTTATTACATTGTAATGTATAATGAAATAATTATACAACTCAACGTAATGCAGAATCCATGGGAGTCCTAAGCTTGTTTTCCTGCAACTAGACGGTCACATCTGGGAGTGGTGGGAGACAGTGACTGATCTGACAGGAGGCGCAGAGCTCAGGCAGTGATGTAAGTGGTGGGGAGCAGCTGTAAATACAGATGAAGCTTCACTTGCTAGCCCACCACTCACCTCCTGCTGTGTGGCTGGTTCCTCACAGGCCACGCATGGACTGGTACCAGTCTTTGGCCCACGGTTTGGGGACTGCAGGTTTAAAGGACTGGATTTGCCATTTATTAGCCGTTTCACATTGAGACGGTAGTGAATTTTTGAGTGTTTTCTCATCTGTAAAATGATGTAATAAATTAAAAGGATCAAATGAATTTTTAAACAAAGTGTTTTTAAATGTTAGTCTGGTATTGTTAAAATGCCTCTGTTGGCAAATGTGCCTTATTGGTAGTTGCAGATACATTTCCACATTAGAACTTATTTTATGAGTATAACAGTTTTCTCAAAGCTAGCTATATTTGTGGGAGTGAGTCTGTGTGTCGCCAGGGGAGGGATCTGTCTGTCCCTGGATCAGTGGGTTTATGCGAGTCTACGTGTAAGGGTTGGTGTGTTTGCAGATGACCCCTGCCTTGTATATATATATTGTACTTGCACATGTGTGTGCTCTATGTGCACATTTGTGCATGCAGATACCTGTGTCAATTTTAATATCCTGAGGTTGAATGAAGAGCAATTCATTTGGGTTTGCCTGTTGGCACTTTAAAGAAAAACAGGAAAACATCACTAATTATTTTTATTTATGGAATGGCAAAAAAAGTTTTAAATTTTTGTTTTTAGAGGCTTGACATTTTTGTCAAAGGATATAATATGTAAAATTTGCTTTTAACTAGACTGTACTTTCCTTTTGAGGTACTTGATCTTTATAAGCATTACAGTTTGTCATATATTCCCTGTTTAGTATAAAAGAGAATAACAATGTGAGATTCATGACTTCTCAAACTATACTTTCAGAAAAATTATTTGGGTTAATATCTTTAGTAATTGTTTGGGGGGAGGGGTTATCTTAGTTTAGCTCTTGTCAAGTTTTTCATTCCCATTTGTCTTTATTTTGTGTAAGATTTATCTCCTTGTGAGTTATTAACTTGATTGTTCAGGCAGTATAGAATGGTGGTTAAGAGACCAGACTCTGAAATTCTATTTCCTGAGTTAAAACACTTGTTTCACCACTTAACTGCGTTACTTTTTGCAAGCTTTTTAACCTTTCCACCTCTATTTCCTCACCTCTCATATGGGGATAATAATTGTACCTATCCCATATGCTTTTATTGAAAAATAAATGAGATAATTCACACAAAAGCAAGTGGCAAAGTGCCTTTACATTGCTAGTACTCAATAAATAGTTACTACTTAGACAAGTTTTAATGAAGCTTTTCTGTTGGTGATAGACAAAGTCATCAAACAAACCGGCCTACGAGTTACTCTTTGAATAATCACTAGAATGTACATTATCAGAGCATTTTCAGTATGTTGAATTATAATTTGTTTAAAATTGTCTTGCCTATATTTGGCAAAGGATAAATTTCTTTTATAGGACTATCTCTTGTATGCAAACAGGGTGTGTTCCAGTGTCTCAGTTAATTGTTAGAAATGTCATTGACAGAAATAGATACCGTATTTGCGGAGGTATTCTATTTTCCAGTTCCTTATTGCTCTTTTTCCTATGAGGTAGAAGCATAGCTCCCCAGCCTTCTTGATTTATAAGCAAGATTCCTTCTTCTCTCAGCACTGTTTCCCACTAAGTACCTTAGAACCTAATTAGCCTTGGGCATATCATTTCTCTCCTTTCCAGGTAACTGAATTAAGAATTTTTGCCTCATTTGAGCCAGGTCACTGCTTTCTACTGTTCAGCTATTACCTGAAAAGTAGACCAAGTGACCTTCAGTAACTGACCAAGTATTAAGGATATGAGCACTTCCCCAGAAAAAAAATCTTCTGTTAATACAATCAAGCCTACTGTGTTAAAAGAATATCCATCCACCCCCAGCAATGTATGGAGAATTCCAGTTGTTTCATGTCTTTGTCAGTATTTGGTGTTATCATCTTTTAAGTTTAGTCTCTATGATCGTTGTTAATTTACATTTCCCTGAAGAGAATGATGTTGAGCACATTTTCTTATGCATATTGGCCATTGGGATATTCTCTTTGGCTAGTACCTGTTCAAGTGTTTTGTCCACTCTTTAAGCACTCTTTTTTTTTTATTGCTTTGGAGGTGTTCTTTACATATTCTGGATGAGTCCTTTGTTGGATGTATATGTTGTGAATTATCCCAATCCCCAGTGTACGATCTGCCTTTTTAATCACTTACTGTGTCTCTGCTTTGTTTATTTATTTATTTACTTGTTTGTTTTCTCTGCATTATTTTTAAACGATGAAAAAGTCATAGCTACTATTTTTGGTTCCTATTAAATAGGATTTTAGCTTGTAGTCACCATGTTCTGGATGTGTATTACCCTATATATCACCTTTATGTGGACTAGATAAAAGCACTCCCTTTGAGTGGATGCAGCCCCACTAGCATAAGATTTTTTTAAAGTGACAGTGCCTTTTAGTGAAGAAAAAGGCTTCTTCCAAGTAGCCTCAGTATTCTGCCAAGGCATGCAGCTTGCTGAGTGGAGCTTGGTCTGGCCTTGATTTCAGTCCTTACTTGGCCCTCAGTCTGGTGTCGTAATATTTGGTCAGTACTCAAACTGTACGACTAAAATGGCAGCCTAGAGCAGGTTACCTTTAAATATTCAAGGTTTCTAACTATTGAATACAAATTACTTTATACTTTAGTTATACATTGAATTTTCTCTTTTCAAAAGGTTGTTTTTGTTAGGTTGGGAAAACTGACCTCCAGAATTAATTCCCCAGTTTTGAGTGGGTTATAGCTTACACATTTGGTGATAAATTAGATGTTCACGTTCAGGATATATTTTTCCCACTGAAACATTGTTCTGTGGAATCTTGGTTCTCAACCAACCTATGATAGTGGAATAGAGACCCTAACCACTGTGTGCAGTGGGCTTTCTATAGCAAATACTATTATGAGGTCTGCGTTAGGATACCGGTGGCAAACTTCCCACATTATCCTAACGTTAGAAATAAGAATTACTGCACTGCCCAAATACCTGTGATGGTTTTGCTTGTGTACTGATGGAGTGGTATCTGTGGATAAGAAGGATTAGTGGGGATACCAGGTCACTTGCTAGTGATAACCTATAAAATTTTTCCTGGTTTTAGGCTAATTTTCTTTTTTTTCTTCTCTTCCAAAAGCCTTAGTCCTTTTAAACTAAGATTTCTCATTTCCTTGGCCTACTATGGCATAGAATTCATTCTAAGAAATATTTCCCTCCCCTTCAACCCCTGAGGCAAGTGCTCAGCCAGTCTTTTGAGGCTAAGAGTTGAGTTGGTTTTTATTTTGTTTTTAGATATTAACAATAGTGGTGGAAACAAACAGAACAAACATAGCAAATAAACAAGGATGAGATACTTCCAGGTTGCCAAAAAAAGTATTCCTGATTCTCAGATTTTAAGTGGGGCCATTTCCTGATTTTTCTTCATCTGATTTCATAAATGTTTTGGTCTTTCCTTTGTGATTATTTATGCTATATTCTCTGTACAATTATTATTTCTTCTTTTGTCACTTATTTCCTAATTTTTTTAAACCTTGGAGCTAGTATACTCGGAACCCACTTCAAGTTCAAAGAAAACTCCTCACATACTTCTTAAGTAGAATTTGTAATATTCTAAGTATGTGTATTTAGGAGGATGGGCTTTCCCTTTACCCTAATACCTACTGAATTGTAAACAAGAGCATGACTGTGTTATATTCCAAAGAACAATATTGTGTGAAAAGCTATAAGGTTGCATTGTTTAAGTTGGTATTCCAAGCAAAGTGAGGTCTGTGGCATGATGTATGCTTTTTGTTTTCCGGGGTTTGTTAAATCTCCTTAGAATAAAACTTTTCTGGCTTATTTTGATGTCACAGAGGCCTTGAAAAATAGATTGATTAAGATTGATCAATTTTAAGATTATTTTTGTTTATTTTTAAAGATTATTTTAAAAATGAATAAGTATAAATTATATTAATTAATCTCTAGGCATTCTATGCTTTTCTGTACAGGCTCTTGCTGGTTTTGAAACAGCACTAAAGCATCATTAATATTCAGAAAACAATTTATACCTCCATCCTAATTAAATGACTTGTACAATATAAAATCCTGTTTCTTTTTTATCATAGAGAATTGTCTGTCTTGATTTATAATGATTACCTACAATTTTTTTTCCTTTTCTCATCAAAATTAATGTTCTCTAGAAGAAAATTGTCATTTCAACACAAAGGAGGGAACACAAATAATTACCATAATCTTACTTGTATACCTTTTCCAAGGATATTATATGAGAGATCCATAAGCTATATAAACCTTTAAAAAACTAAAGGGATCCAAAGATCTTAATATAAAAGAAAGGATATAAATTATTCTTTTGTCTGGGTGTTTTATTTCCTTCTACACTGTTTCTCTTCTATTTGCCACTAAAAATTAGTTTTCTCAACAACTTATATACTTTTTCCCGTGAGCATTTATAGGCTTTAATAGTAATTGCCTATTGTGCTTTTTATTGCCGTGGTCGTTCAAGGGTAGTATTTATATAATTTCATAATGCATTATATTTTTGCTATATGTCTCTGAGAAAATCAATATATTTTACAGACTATACTCTGTATCTACACTTTACCGAGTAGGCAACATAAAACTGGGCTCATTGTAGGTGTTCAAGGAATAATTATTGATTGATTAATATTGTCATCTTTTCTGTAAGGAAAACAATGGCATTATTAAATGATTTCACCCAAATTACTAATGGTACCCTTTGAAATGCTCAGGAATTTTTTTATTCCTGATCTAGCACACTTAAAGCAGATTATATATCACTGAAAATATGTAAGTAGTTTAATGAATTTTAAGACATATTGTAGTAATGACTTTTCTGTTAAACCTCGGAGTTTGACCCTTCTGTATAGAAGAATACACCCTAAATCATATTTGTTGTTAAAAGTTACATGACTAAAGAGTAATATATAATAGTATATTAAATACTAATAAGTTACTAATACTAAATAGCTTTGTTTCTCCTCACCACTGTGGGCTTTACAATTTTAAAGTGTTTAGTAATTGATAAACTGGATCCATTTTGTTTATGTAAGACAGAGACTTAGAAACTAATGTGGTCCCTATATTAAGAGATCAGGTTTGACATTAATCAGTAGGCATCTGAAGTATTATTTTTCATCTTACAAAAAGTTTTTGAAAAGGAAGATATTTCTGATGTTACAAAGGTAAAATTTGAAATAATATGAGGTAATTTGGTCTATGTATTTACTAATAACACTGTTCAAATTTATAAAAGCATATATTTATTTCTCATTTTCAATAATCTTAATCCTAAAAACTTGGAAGAATAAATCATTATGGTAAAATATTATCTCTTCTTGGAACCTTTGAGAAAAAAATTATTTATCAGTACCCAGAAACTGAAGAAATAAATACAAAAAATTGATATTTACTCTTGTTCTCTTCTTGCTTCTCCTTCCCTCCCCCAAAGCAGATTGCCAAACTGAGGCAGCAACTACAACGCAGCAAACAGAGTAGTCGTCACAGTAAGGAAAAAGATCGTCAGTCACCTCTCCATGGCAACCATATAACAATCAGTCACACTCAGGTAGGCTAACTTCTTGTCCAGATTTGAATAGTTCCTTTTAGTTCATAAAGGAAGAATTCATTATTTCAGGATTAAAAAACGAATATTTACCTCTTCTAAATTACTACTGTTTGTTAAGTTGTTATAAGAAGATTTTTAAAAATCATATGTTTGGCCGGGCGC
>RJWJ010010056.1:0-48121 GCA_004363605.1 Indri indri | reverse complement strand
AAAAAAAAAAACAGCACACCCTTCAAAAAATAAAAAAAAATAAAAAAAATAAAAAAAAAAGAAATGGTAAAGGATGCTACCATAGAAAATTAAAAAAAAAAGAAAAGAAAAAAAGAAAAGATGAGTCATGGCAGTAAAATAAAAATTGTACGTGATATAGATGGTAAAATAATTTTAGAACACAGCTATTTTGTTGTCCAGTCCTGTAGTCTTTCCATCAGAAAATGAAACCTTCTGTGTTTAGATAATATTACATGAAGTTTGCTTTATATCCCACACTACAACTTCACAGACTGTTATGCTATAAGACCCTCATTAATACCTTAACATGCATTAAGATCTTAAGTGAATACTGTACAGTATTATTATAAGCAGGCCCTGAGTAATATTATATAGAGGTTATTGTCACATTGTGAGACTGACATAAATATGCACCTTAAATTTAGAATCTTGTGAAAGTTATTAAGATTTTCCGCACTAAACCCTTCCGTTTTCTCATCCTTCTTGACCCTTGTAGATTGATAAATCGTAAAGAAAATAATAAAGGTTTTATGAATTGATAAAATGTAAACTATGATCACAAAAAAAAAAAAAAGAAATTGCAGCAAACATTTTGTGAAGCATGAGTATCACATTTATTCAGGGACATTTAATGATTAAAACTAATATCCTGAGTTAAAATTGCCAGGGGACATATTTAATGGAGGAAAGCAAAAGCTTCAAGAAAAATCAATTGTAAAATAATCAATACTAAAATCTGTACTCTGAGCAAGTGTTTACACAAAGACTAAAACTTGCTTATAAGGACCCAAAGCAAGTATAGACATATCAGCACACATTAACCTATCTAGGACACCCAGGAAAGGACCTCAAGTAGACAAGCATTGAAATAATTTTTTAAGCTGAATTATTTGAGGAAAATTAAGCCTAATGAAGACAAAAACGAACACTGATTTCAGAACAACTTTACATCTTTTATATTTAATTGTATATGAAGAAGGATGAAGAATGTGCATAGGTGTTTGGAGATTAATTTCAGTAAATTTTGTTTTGCTTCATCATAACCTGCATTTTAGAAATCCTTTAAGGGCCAGGTGTGGTGGCTCACACCTATAATCCTAGTGCTCTGGGAGATCGAGGTGGGAGGATCGCTTGATCTCAGGAGTTTAAGACCACCCAAAGCAAGAGGGAGACCCAAGACCCGTCTCTACTAAAAAGAGAAAAATTAGCTGGGCATGATGGCACACACCTATAATTCCAGCTACTCAGGAGGCTGAGGCAGGAGGATGACTTGAGCCCAGGAGTTTGAGGTTGCTGTGAGCTAGGCTGACTCCACGGCACTCTACTCAAGGCAACGAGTCAGACTCTTGTCTCAAAAAAAAAAAAAAAATCCCCTAAGATTTGGTATATTAATTCTAGGATTGGCTGGACTGTACCTGATTGTCAAAATCAATATTATGGATCCATTAATATTATACTGTGTCGAGCAACTATAATTTTTTTAAAAACTCATGAAGAATTTCAGTATCTTTTATTGCTTCATATTATATGAGTACCAATAAGCTATGAATTGGTGCATCAGCTAACAGAAGCTAAACCTTCTTAATGGGATGAATAATCTGCAGAAATATGAAATTTGAAAGAATACACAGACCAAATAATTCTATAAACCCTAAAAAATGAAGTCTGTGGGTTTCTGCCTCGTCACAGTTAATTCAGAGGAGCAGTGTTGGCACTTAAATGCACAGAACCCAGAGTCAGATGAACTGGATTTGAATACAGCTAAGTGATTTTACACAAGCAATTTAAAATTTCTTATCTGCAGTTTCTCAGTTTTTGAGGGTAAAAATAGTGGCATCTACTTCATTTGGTTGTTTTGAGGGCTAAATGAGGTGAGTGTTAAAGGCACTTAGCAGTACTCAGAAACGTTTGCTGATGTTAGCTGCTAACATCGCCTCTGAAACCTCTCTTCATTCTCTCTGGATCCAGGTGAGCCCACTTCTTATTAGTTTGGATCTATGAGTCCTGACTCTTGTTTTAATACCTTTATATATAAATAAATATACGAATATGGTGGAGAGAGCGTGGGACGCAGAGAGTTTCAGATTTACAGGAGAGTTGCAAAGCTACAATTATTGAAACTAAGAAATTAGCTGCACTATAACACTGTTAAACAAAGTATAGAATTTATTCAAATTTCGCCATTTTTTCTGCTAGCAACCTTTTTCTATTCCAACATTCAATCCAAAATGTATTATTGAGGATGTTGAGTTGATTATTTGGCTCAGGTGGGGTCTGCTAGGATTCTCCCCTAGAAACTTACTTTTTTCGCCTTGTAATTACTAAATATTTCAGGGAAAAAAATACAAGACTATGCACATATCCTTTTTCTGCTTCAACTTTCACCCACTCTTTTAGCTTCTCTGCTTGGATCTTGCCTATAGCAATTATTACTGTGGTGTTCCAACAGTGATTTTATATTTTCCTTATTCCTTATAAATTTATTAGAGTTTTTCTTATGGGATATTTTTATTTCTCTAGCATTTATTCATTTATTTATTTATATTAATATGAACTCATATTATTTTATTATTTAGTTCATAATTTATAACCATACTTAACTTTGTTGCTCAAGTTCTTCCAGCTTTGGCCATTGAGAGCTTTTTCAGGTTTGTTCTTGTGCCCTTTAGATATGTCTCAATCTTTTTAAGCACTTTCTTACATTCTGGAACCACCAGATGCTCCAGAACTACCTGGGCCTCAGCCTTAAAATCAACTAGTTCTCTAAAGATTCCTGGTTTCTTATTGTAGAGTAGTATTTAGAAATCAAGATCCGGGTTCTAGGTGTTCTCATTGCCATTGTTGTGTCATTGCTTTAAGCCCTTCTCTAGTGGATAGAGCCAGGAAATGTAGGTATGTATCCCAACTTGTGCACAGATACATACACACATTTATTTCTAAATATGCTTATCTCTATCTACTCATAATGTATATGCACAGGCATGTAATAACATGTTGGTATCTGACTTAAGTGCTAACTCTAAGCAATGCATGCATAGTCCTTGGGCACATATTACCTCTTTTGAGGCATTAAAGTCACTATTTCCCTCATATTTTTTGCAGTTGTTCCAGTATAATAAGTCTTAAAATTCTAGTGATCTGAGGCAGTTGGTTACCAGTTCATGAACAATGTAACAGGGTTGTGATTGAAATTTATTCTTTTGAATCAAGAGGTTTAGTATTTGTCAGTAAAAAAACAAATACTTTTAAAAGGACACAATTTTAAAAATATTTTTAAAGGTTTTTATTAGGATTTATTTAATTTACATTCACACGATACACCTTGGTATGTTGTCAACAATTGTCCTAAGAAAAATAATATCTGGCAAATATATTCCACCATATGGTGACCTTTGTGCTTAACACTACGAATACAATAATTGACAGACTTCATGGTCCCTATATTCACGGAGCTTAGAGTTTAGGGCAGATAATGCTAAACTTATTCATTTGGCATATTCCATCACTGCCCACTATTTAACAGGCAATTATAACAGCATGGTAACTGCCATAACTGAGAGCCACAGGAGCACATAAAAGGAGTCCCCATTCTCTACTGGCAGTGAGTGGCAGGATAGAGTGATTATGGCTGGCTTCCTAGGGGAAGCCATGGCTAAGTTGATGCTAAGGCACCACGTTTGAGCCAAAATCAGCTAGGTAGCCATGGGTGCCGGCAGGCTAGGCGAGGGATTCAGACAGCTAACAGGGTTTGAAGAAGGAATGAAAGGCAAACCAGAGAACCGAAAGGACCTCATTATGATGGAAAAGTGGCTTCATATGATTGGATATATTTGTATCTATTATATGAGTTTAAACACTCAGACTTGTAGACTTATTATTTTACATGAACATGATTTTATTAGTGAGCATAACTGTAATCTTTATTTTTCTCAATGTCTATCTTATTCTATGAAAGTTGTTGCTAAGGGGCATGTTTAGACACTTGCCCCTTATAATCCTACTGAATAAAGTGCTCACCTGCTAAATTAAGTGATAACTTCATCAGCCCTGATAGACAATGTATTTTTCCAACTATTTCATTTACTAAGTCAAAGTGGCTTTGGGGCTTGTCAAAATCGATTACTTAATCATACAATGTATAAAAATATATCATCTATAACAGTAAAATATTGTTCATGTTAACATGAATTGATAGAATACTTCAAACCTTCATTCATAAGCACAGATCATAAAGACTTTTTGAAAAATTTTAAAATACACAATATAATATATATTAACAACTTTGAATTAGATTGATAACTTGGAGAAATTGCAGGGATGATAAAAATGTTAAATTCATGCTCAGAGTTTTAAGCCCATACTGTTAAGCATTTTCATTTTTTCATTACATTGAAAAGGAGGCAATGATTGTTTCCTACAAGCTAAGAGGAATATGTGAGGGAAATAGATTTGATCCAGAAAGAGAAGAACAATGCTCAAATGGATTTAATATTTTTGAAATTTGGTAAAACACCCTTCTTTGATCTTTCTCTGGTGTGAGCACATGGAGTTACCGGAGCCCCAAATCCCACAAGTGGCAGGAGGAGTAGGGCTGAGGGGTTGGGGGTGGGAGGGCTTTGCTTGATAATGAGAGATAATGACATAGGGGAGGCAGACTGGAGCCATTGCATCTCAAGTGAGATATTTTAAGTAAAATGAGATGTTAAGGAAATAGGAACATAATTACTGCCATAGTCTGTTTTGTGCTACTGTAACAGAATACTGAGACTGGGTAACTTATAACAAATAGAGACTTTTTTTTACAGTTTGGGAGATTGGGAAGTCTAAGGAGGAGATGACTGCATCTGGCGAGAGTCTTCTTGCTATGTGATCTCATGCTGGAAGGCAGAAGGGCAAGAGAGTTCACCGGAGAGAAAGGGACTGAACTCATCCTTTTATCAGGAACGCACTCCCAGGATATAGAACTCGCTCCTGTAATAATGGCATTAATCCATTCATGAGGGCAGAGCCCTTATGACCTAATCATCTCTGAAAGGTCCCATGTCTCAAACTTTGCTGACTGGGAATTAAGTTTCCAACACGTGAAACTTTGGGGGCACATTCAAATGACAGCAATTACATGACTTGGTTGTGTGTCTTCTGAGATGTATAGAAAAATATTTGTGACATTATATTTATAAAATGTGGGCTACTGCTAATAGGAAAATTGCTTCCAATTTTTTTTGATAGGTTATTGTAAATGAGATACCGGGGCTTTGTGACTTTTTATCACCGGGGTCACTTGTTTGAAATCAGACCAGGTCAGCAGCCACTGGCAGTCATGATTATCTGATGGTTGTACTTGATCTTGTGAATTGCTGCTACGCCCGCCATGCTCTTCTCAGCAGATGCACTAAATAAATGTCATATGACAGAACAGAATGACATTATTCTAGGGGTAAGGAGAACCGGGTTCCAACTCTGCCACAAATAGCTGTTAGTTCTTAGATAAGTCACCTAAATTCAATGAACTTTTGCTTGGACTCTGAAATGAGAAAATTATTCTGTATCTATACGTCTATTATTCAAAAATTAGACCATAAATCATACTTCTTTGCCCACCAAATAGCAGAGTGAAGGAATTAATTAAAATCACAAACTAATCTCTTTATAATAGACATTTCATTTCTTTCTCTGTCAAATAGGTTGTCAGAGAAGAGAGTTAAAGAAAAGAATGAACACAGAGGCAACTCACACAATTTGAAATAACAAAGCTTCCCTGTGGCAAATGATTTAATTGTCAGCAGTGCTGTCTGACAAGCTGAGTTGAAAAATAATGAAAGCCCTCTGGTTCCAAAATTCCATCATCTCAAAGAGTTGGGATATTCAGCATTAAATGAATTGAGCCTAGCCACAGTTATAATGCGACAACACTGCAAGTGGATGGCCCATCTAACACCCTCTCTTCTCTGCATATATCAGTCCAGCACAGGGTGTAGACAAATGCTCAGTCCAGAATAAGCCTGAACTTTTACTCAGAAAATAAAGTGGTACGATCTTTAATCTGCCAGACTATCTTTCATAATAAACAATTGTTGATTCCATTTCTCTCTTCTTTTAATTCTTACTGTCTTTGAATCAGTTCATTTGGTTTTCTATTTAAATCAACTTCTCTGTTTTATTCAGTGTCTATTAGATTTAACCACTTAAATAAATCAATTTTGTTTCACCATTTTGAGTCTACTTTATATTGTGCCCACTTATTCTCATTTTAATGTCAGGATTGTTTTACATAATTGCTCCAAGCTTAAGTCTGTTGCCATAAAATAAGATTTAAAAATATTAGTTTTCAGTTCAGTGGCTTAGTGTTTCCCAATCATTTCGAGTTTTTAACATATTGGACACAATGTGTGTTTTCGCATGTGTGCATGCACCTGACTTCATGCATATATGTATGTCTGTGTATAACAGGAAGAGAGAGACAGGGACAGAGAGCATGAAGAATACTTCCAGGAGGAAATATGTTTTGAACTAGATAGAGTGACTCATCCATCCCTCCTTACTGAGAGCCACTAATTTAATCATAAGGCTTTGATGTTAAAGTGAATACAGGTAAATATTAAGAAAAAAAGAAAAATTTCAGGTAATTTACAGCAGCAACAGTAAGTCTTGGAAATTTATCTCAGAAACACAGGCTCAGGATCTTCAATGAGACTTTTTAAAATTATTTCATTTATATTATTTACATAGCTAAAATCAATTAGTTTGAGCAATATACCTAAATAAACCAAAAATACTCCCAGAATTGTTTGAACAGAATTCTATCTCGGGAACACAGCATCAGAGTCTCTTCAAAATGAATGTTTGCCAAAGTTTAGCCACCTGATACTGATTCCAATCAACCACTGGAAGGCACCACAAAGGTAAAAGGCACCAGGAAGCCTGATGTTATTATATACACAGTTTCTCTCCTGCCATTTTTTTATGCTTTCTTTATCTAGGCAATATGGCCTTGTTTGGAATAGGATAAATCAAAGGCCTAATTGGTAATACTTGAATCACTTCCTGTACTACCTTGGACCTTCCTGTACTACCTTAATTCTTATCTTTTAAATCTTTATGACAATGTGAACCTTAACTCAGTCTTTCACCACATTTTAGATGATTGCTTTAATTTAGTGTAGTCTTCTGTTCCAGTAATTCCATATTTAAGGCTCTACACTGAGAATATAATAAAATTTGGGAACTAATCTTCACATACAAGGATATTTTTTCAGTCTTTTTGTTTATAATTGTGAAAAATTAGAAATTAAATGATGCAAATTATAAGTTAAAATAATTATACTTTTCATATACAAAAAAATCAAATTATATTTTTGAAGAATTTTAAATGACATTGGATAATAAACAACTGTTATTGGCTTATGTATTCTCTATACCGTACTCTAAATCACTATTTTAGACTGTATTTCTTCTATCTATTAAAAAAATAATTAACTCCAAAATAGCCTCAGGCAGATCCTAGAGGAGATATTCCAGAAGAAGACATTGTTATCACGAGAAAGGAAATCTCCATGTGTGTTATTGTCCCTGAAGAACTTCCAGTGGGACAAGTTGTGGAGGTGGAAGACAGTGATACTGACGATCCTGATCTTGTGTAGTCCTATGGTAATGTGTTTGTTTGTGTCTTAGATTTAACAAAAAAGTTTGAAAGTAAAAAAAAATTAAATTTTAAAAATAGAAAAAAGTTTATAGAATAAGGACATAAAGAAGATATTTTTATACAGCTGTACAATGCAGTTGTGTTTTAAGCTAGATGTTATTACAAAACAGTCAAAAAGTTTTAAAAAATTAAAAATTTTATGAAGTAAAAACAGTTACAGTAAGCTAAAATTAATTTATTTTTGAAGAATGGAATTTTTTAAATAAATTTAGCATAGCCTAAGCGTACCATGTTTATAAAGTCCACAGTAGTGTACAGTAATGTCTTAGGCCTTCACATTCACTCGTCACTCACTGACTCACCCAGAACAACTTCCAGTCCTACAAGCTCCCTTCATGGTAAGTGCCCTACAGAGGTATACCATTTTTCAATCTTTTATACCGTATTTTTACTGTACCTTTTCTATGTTAGATACGCAAATACTTACCATTGTGTTACAAGTGCCTACAGCATTCAGTATAGTACCATGCTATACAGGTCTGTATCCTAGGAACAATAGGCTGTATCATATAGCCTGGGTGTGTAGTAGGCTACACCATCTAGGTTTGTGTACATGCACTCTATCATGTTCACACAACAATAAAATCACTTAACAACACATTTCTCAGAACACATCCCTGTTGTTAAGTGATGCACAATTATATTTAAATAAAAAACAAATAAAATGTGACATAAACACAATTAGATGGAGAGATAATTTTTACATTTAGAATATGAATATATAGGTATGTATTTATTTATATATATTTTATCTAAGATCATATGATCAGTTCATATACATATGTATTTATACAGATATATTTCGTGTGTGTGTATACACACACATATTTACCAAGAAAAGGCTAAAAGTAAACATGCAAAAACTGTTAATATGTGTTATTTCTAGGCAGTGGTATAATGAATGATTTTAAGATTTTTTTGTTTCACTATTGTATTTTCTAAGTTTTCTATAACTCACACATTTTACCTTAGAATTAAAAAAAAAAAATAAAGCTCTTTGAGTCACAGAATTAACCAGCTGCTCCAGTCTTTACCCATCTCATTGTGTTTTCAATTAATCATATAACCTGGTTAATCATTGGGAATATTTTCTTAAAATATAGATTCCATGGCCCCATCCCTGAGCAACGAATCAGCCTCTTTAGGGATGGACACTGGGAACTAGTGTTTTAACAAAGCTCCCAGGGGTTTTAATTACCAAGCAGATTCTAAAAATTGTGATCTAAATAACAAATGCAAATGCCTAGTGCCCTAATCATGAAACTTCAGTACTGGAAGGAGTATTCAATGCCACTATTACAGAAGCCATATTTTATCAGAATTGAAAATTAAACCACAAAGCTAACTATGTCATATAAGACAACAAATCAGATCTCCCGATTTCAGGTGCTCTACTGGTTCTACAATATGATGCATCATTAAATTAAGTCTTTTGGGTCCATGACCCACCCCTTGAACTATAACATTTACAATTTGGCTCCTTCCATAAAACAGCAATAATATTTGCCCATATTTTTTGCAATAGCAACTATTCTTTGAGGGATGGAACAAAAGTATTAACTCACAGCATTTCAAGTAGCCACCGGTCATCAGACAATGACAACTCTCAGTACTGCTGTCTATTCGAGTCAAACCCAACTGTCTAGAAGTCAAAAGGCTCTTGCTTTCAAAGAAACTTGAGACACTGTTAAAAGTAGAATGTGAAATAACTGACAATGAATTTGATATATTTGATGTATTATTTTTATAGTCATGTATACTGTAAACAGTATACAGTATACGTGTATGCTGAGGAGAATTGGGAAGTTTAGAATCATATAAAACTTTCATTAAATCCTTGCTCTGTAATCAGACTAGACCTTACACTTTCTTAACTTCATCCAATGGCATGGAGGACAATTTAAGACAACTTTTAACCTCCTGTATTCTTCATTTCATCATCCCAGACATGGGAAGCCCTGGTTATAGGGAAATTGGCTCTCTAACCATGGGATTAGGGATATTTCTATTTTTATCACCTATCTGATTTATTTAAATTTTATACAATGAACTTATGCTTCTTTCATAAACAGGGGGAAATTAATTTATTTATGATCCCTTCTCTCACTCAGCATGTAAAAATATTTCGACAGACTCAAAATTATCTACAAGTCTTTTAAAGTTATTATAATGTTATTAAATTCCTAGAGAGCAACATATTATCTTTTTAATACTTCAAAATTATAACCTGGACAGAGTCTACTGTGACTAATACAAATGAAATAACAAGTACTTTGCTTTATTAATAGAGTTTGTTTTTTCACCTCGGGGGAAAAAGTGCCACAAGAAAAAATTAAATGGTAGTCTACATTATCATCAATAATTGGTATTAGAACTCTCCATTTGATTGAACATCCTAAAATTTTATTTGTGCTCTAAAATGTGCAAATAAATTATCTGATGTGCAGAGACCCAGCCAAACTCTGTAATGGAATAGTTACTAGACAATGAACGTAAAGACTCCTGATTAACAAAAATGGCTATTTTCCGTAGACCTGAAGAAAAGAGAATGACAATAGCACAATTTGTACATTCACAAAGATAATGTTAATCTGAGTAAGAGTGAGACGGAGACGGTCTCTACTAAAAATAGAAAACTTAGCTGCATGTGGTGGTGTGCACCTATAGTCCCAGCTCCTTGGGAGGCTGAGGCAGGAGGATCACTTGAGCCCAGAAGTTTGAGGTTGCCGTGAGTTATCACGATGCCACTGCACTTTACCCAGGGTGACAGAGCAAGACCCTGTCTCAAAAAAATAAAAAAAAAAAGAGAGAGAGAGAAGGAACACAGCCCAGCCCTGATGACACTTGATTTTAGGGCAATAAAACTGATTTTGGATTTCTAACTCCCAGAACTATAAGATAATATGTTTGTATTGCTTTGTGGTAATAAATTTTAGCAGCAATACAATCCATATACACAAGCTCAATTTTAAAAGAGGCCTGAAGACTACCCAACAGATTTGAGGAAATACTACAGTCCCTACGTTTCCCTTCCAGAGTAGAACAGACCGTAATGGAGATTCATTCATATGATTTATAGAAAGATAATTCCCCTAAAATTATGCAACGTCTCTGCCTCATTAACATACTATTTTGTTCAACTAAACAAAGTAGCATAATAGTGAACAACTCATGTTTATTTGGTTTTGTGATGTTGTTTTGTCCACTACCCATTGACCATTCTTTATTCTTACCTTCTTTTAGGGAAGCATTTTCCCCAGTCCTCTATGTTCTTGGGCTGCAACAAATCCACTATAGAGCTTCAGGGATGAACACCCAATGCCACATCTGGTTAAGTAGAACATTTTATACCTTTGACTACTATGGTTGTTTCAGGAATAAACATGCCATCCTAGTCAGCCCAGTGAAAATCTGTCCAGACCTTTAACTGTGCCAAAGGTCAAATGCAGTGCTGCAACAACTTGTAACTTTTTCATCCATGCAATGGAGTTTCCTATCTAAGAACTGAGGGCCATGCAGGGAAAAGCATAGGCAGGAGACAGAGAGAGAGAGACAGAGACAGAGAGAGACTGAGAGAGACAAAAAGAGAGAGACAGAGAATCAGAAAGAAAGAGACTGAGAGAGACAGACTGAGAGATACAGAGGGAGACACAGGGAGTGAGAGAGAGATTGAGAGAAAGAAACTGAGTCCAAGAGAAAAACAGAGAGAGACAGAGGCAGACAGAGAGAGACCAAGGCTCGGGTGCCAGCTGTATCCAAACAAGATTATTTTCTTTGATCCTTGAAGTTATTGAATAATTATATTCCATTGCTCATTTAAATAGCACTTTAAAAGGATATTTGTGACTTGAACCGCTAGAATACTGAATCATACAAGTAGCATAAGTGCACTCAGATCAAAACAGTATGAAGCAGGTTAGGGGCACAGCTGGATCTCAAAAAATGCATAAGATCCCGGTTTCCCCATCTTTGACTTCAAAAGTCATGGAAATATTCACAAATATTCAGAAAAATGAAAATCCCTTGTCAATTCACAGATGCCTGAAATTTCTTTACAGAAAGAAGTGTTTACCAGCAAACATATGAAAAAGTGCTCAACAGAAATGCAAATCAAAACTACAATGAGATATCACCTAACTCCAGTGAGAATGGCCTTTATCAAAAAGTCCCAAAACAACAAATGCTGGCGTGGATGTGGAGAGATTGGAACACTCTTACACTGCTGGTAGGACTGCAAATTAGTACACCCCTGTGGAAAGTAATTTGGAGGTACCTCAAAGAGCTAAAAATAGAAATACCATTTGATCCAGCAGTCCCACTACTGGGCATCTATCTAAAGGAAAAAAAGACATTCTATAATAAAGACACCTGCACCCGAATGTTTGTAGCAGCACAATTCACAATCGCAAAGATGTGGAAACAACCCAAGTACCCGTCAATACACGAGTGGATTAAGAAAATGTGGTATAGGCATACCATGGAATACTACCCAACTACAAAAAACAGTGTTCTCACGCCTGTAATCCTAGCTCTCTGAGAGGCCGAGGCGGGTGGATTGTTTGAGCTCAGGAGTTAGAAACCAGCCTGAGCAAGAGCGAGACCCCGTCTCTACTAAAAATAGAAAGAAATTAATTGGAAAACCAAAAATATATAGAAAAAAATAGCCGGGCATTGTGGCGCATACCTGTAGCCCCAGCTACTCGGGAGGCTGAGGCAGAAGGATCGCTTGAGCCCAGGAGTTGGAGGTTGCTGTGAGCTAGGCTGACTCCACGGCACTCACTCTAGCCCGGGCAACAAAGCGAGACTCTGTCTCAAAAAAAAAACAGTGGTGAACTAGCACCTCTTATATTATCCTGGATAGAGATTGAGCCCACCCTTCTAAGTGATGCATCACAAGGATGGAAAAACATGCACCACATGTACTTGCCATCAAATTGGTACTAACTGATCAACATTAAGTTGCTCACATGGTAGTAATACTCGTTGGGTGCCAGTCAGGTGGGGGTGGGGTGGATAAACTCACAACTAAAGGAAGTGGAGTGCACAGTATTGGGGAAGGACATGCTTATAGCCCTGGCTTGGGCAAGGCAAACACATTACATGTAACCAAAATGTCTGTACCCCCATAATATCCTGAATTAAAAAAAAGTGTTTACCTCCCTAGAGGAGGAAAATTTATAATTGATTTTAGTAGTGTCACTAAAGTGTCTTTATCATTCAAACTTGGACATTATGGAAATTTAAAAGGGCACTAATAATAATTATGCTAAGGCGACAGGCATGATGTCTCCGGCAGAACAGGATATACAGTCATCCTACCCAGAAGAGTGACAAACAAACTGGCTTTTGTGTCAGAAAGCTAATTACCTTCTCTGTCACTGCAGGCTTCTGGGATCTTTAGCACTAGGGATCTTTGTTTACTCATTTTAAACTAGTCGAGATAAAACTTTGTATCTTAAACAGTTACTGTGAGGCTCAAAAATGCCGTAGAACTATATAAGCACTTACCAACCAAAACTCTTATGGCAATTCATTTTTTATCATTAGGATCTTACTTTGTTAGAAGAAAAGAAGGGAGAGGCCACTGCAGGGATGACGGGAGACAGGAAAAGATGAAAGTATAAAAAGTGGCCAAGGGCAGCTCTGAACACCTGGCTTAGAGAGTACACTTGCGGTTAGCAGCGACATTTGTTGAAGACAGAGGGCACCACCTAGAGGCAGCATAGGTACATTAGACCATTGGCAGAACTCCTGAGTCTTTATAATAAGGGCATTTTGTAAGCATTTCCATCAGAGGAATTGATCATTGAGGAGCTGGCAGCCTGCCCAGCTCCACAAACAGCCGTGAACTCTGGCCCTACTCTGGTCCGTTTAAATATTATGTGACCATCTTAAGAAAATACTTCTCAGTAAATCTCTGTTTTTACTTCCTTCAGCTTGGCTAGCTCGGAACTTGGATGCAAACCCCAGATCTCCTGCCAGTGAGCTGTGGGATCTTGAGGAATTTGCTTAAGCTCTGAAATGTGGTTCCCTGAAGTGAGGGTGTATCAGGGTCATTTAACAGAAATTACTGTGTAGTCCAATTTGAACTCAACATCTGGCTTCACTAATTACCTTGGAAATATTATTTGCCTTTCAATATCTTTGTTTCCTCAGCTGAAAGATGAAAATAACAATAGTACCTATCTCATGAAGTTGTTATGAGGATTAAATGAGATGCTGTCTGTAATGCACCTACACAGCAGCTGGCTAATGGAATCTGTGCTTGATAGTCGGCTATTCTCTCTTTCCTTGGTCTCTACCAGCCATAATCTTCTACAGTTAAGATAATTTAATCTAAACCAGTTAAATAAAGTGGGATTTATTTAGCTTTTTAAATTTATGTAGCCATCGGCCTAATAATGCCAGCTTCCTAAACTTACAGTTCTAACTCATATTTTTCCCTCACTGGCTGACTTGAAGATGTGCTGCACCCCTCAATATCTAGCTAGCACTGGTCGAAACCTAACTAAGCAACTAAACTCAAAGAAACTATCCAAGGAGAAGCCCACCTACCTTCAAATAATCTCTGCCTTTTAATTGTATGCAGATTGGAATTTGCAATGGAAATGATATCAGTGTCATGTATATTCTTAGTTCAGAATATTCAAGTGGCATATTTCTTTAGATTTAACATGTACAGTATTTTGAACAATAGTTGTTTGGTAGAAGACTCCAAACCTTTTTTTTTTTTTTTTTTTTTTAATGCAGCTGTTGCTTTCAGTTGCTGGGAGATAAGAAATTTTAATTATATGGTAAAACATATTCATCAGGAGCTTCTTAGAATTATCTTTTCTAATACATAAATTGACCATTTGTGGTTTTTATCTCTATTCTCATTATTGAAAATTATTTGAAGTCCATTACAAATTGAATAGCTTAAAATAGATTAAAATCCTGGGTCAAAATATACAAGGACCAAATTCAAGCTATTTGGATATTCTGTCCTTTTTATTCTAGCCCACACAACTTCATCAAGTCAACATTGATTGAACAAGTAGTGTATTCAATCTCATAGAGCTGAGCATGAGTTCTATGCATGACACCTCACAAACATACAGGATTTTACTTTTGAAAGGGGAAAGGAAAAAAAACTAACAACGAAGGTCTGGTATTTTCATCTCTTCTGTTAAACTTGCAATATAGAGCACATGCAGTGATTACAACTTACTCAAAAACCAGAAGAATTTTTGTAGTCTTTGTAAGTGTAGAGACAATAGCTAGTGTTTTAAAATAAACCAAAAAAAAAAAAAAAAGAAAGAAAGAAAGGATCAAGGAACATTTGTCTCTTAGAAGGAGGAGAAGGGTCCTGTGAATCTGCATTCCTATTCATTTAAACCCAATTTCGCGACTCATATAAAACATAAACAAGATCTGAAACCTTAAAAACTAACACCAAAGATGCATTTTTTCTCCATTAATTCTTTTATTTATTTTTTCTAAGATATGTTTACAAACTAAATATATAGCATTTAAATATCATGCAGATTGTGAAGTAGTTTTAATTTATATCCATCTGATTATGAATTATTAGAAACCCACTCCAAATCTCATGCTGCCCTAAGAAAGATGAAATGATGGTGATCAAAGTAGAAAAACTAAATTCATCAGGATATTGATGGAACCATCTAATGAGGGACCCCAAATAACAGAACAGATGCAGATAAAAGCTTGATGCAAAGCCTAAGAAGGCATAAGAATGCAAACAAGGTCATGCCATCCATATGGCAATGCTGTCATTAGAGAAGATACTTGGCATTTGACTTTTTAGAGGCCACCCTGTATTACAAAGGCATCAATTTTGAAATCTGGTTTTTGGGGCTACACTTCTAAGGCTGTAATTAATTAGAAGTGTTCATTTAAACAAGTTGTTTACATCTGGCCTCAGCCTCCACATATATCAGAAAAGGTAGTTTTATTTGAAATTTTAACTCAAGACACAAAGAGCAGGTTTATGTCCATGAACTCTGGTGGAGAGGGGTCTAGAGTTGTGTGTGACTTCCTAAAATTTAATAACTCCTTTATTAAATAATTATTATAATCTATTTCAGTCTTGAAATAAAATACATCAGCCCTATGAAAAACATTCAGAGAGTATTCAGCATTTTAGCAAAACCATGCAACTAAATTCACTACTGCTAAATATACCATGGTTCAAAGAAAAAAAGCAAGGATATTTAGAGATCATTTATAACCTTTCTGAATGATGTAAATGAGAGAAATGTGCCATTCCACCATGGATCACCTAGTGCTTCTCTATTGAACAGTTCAGTCCAGCAAGTCATATGTATTGTTTAGGATGGAAAATGAGCACAGAAGTCATGGATGTGGATATTTTAAAATAAGCTAATAGTAGGCACCCCTAAAGAGATCCCCCAAGATATTTAGAAGACTTTCTTAATGTTGTGAGGGGACCGGCCAACTGGTACTTATAAAATGCATGAGAAACTACAACTCAGTGCTCTGAAGCAGGAGTGACTGTGACAATGTTCTCATTTTCAAGCTCCTATTCTCATGACACTCCTGGGATTCTGCTTCTCTGTAAGAGCCTTTTTGACTATTGGGATGAGGCTAAAATTCAATTATGCCTCCAAATAGCTACTCAGTGACTGTATTTGAAGGAGAGAAATCCTGCAAAATCATTTCTAAACAACCAGCTGATATAAAACACAAAGTCCCCACTCTTCTGATTTGTATTAGAATTGCTATTACATCATTTCAACATATCATTTCCAGATTTTAACTGGTGTCTACTGCAGCTTCAAAATGCACTTTACTTTTCTCATATGTTATCCAGGGCCTATCAGCTATAGAATCACCGAGAAAAGGAGAGCCTTTGAGCATGGCTACTTTTTCAACTTGAGCCTTTCAAATAATGTTGACCATCAAGAATATTACTGCTCCACAACAGCATTTAGATAACATTTCCTTTTAGCTCAGTCATCATGAGATGCTTTTTCTCAGACATGGTTGTGATTCTTTTTTTTTTTTTCCTTAGTTTCTTTACATTGTCCTATTAATCCAAATACATACTAGTAAACACACTAATAATTGTTTAATGGATTGCTATTTTAGCTCCACCACCTCATCAAAATAAAAAGGAGGGGAGAGTTTTCATTTATTTCTGGTATTTCTTTCAGATTGCCTACATATTATGCCTGCATACATTGTACCTGGTTCTCAGACATCTTTACTTGTTTGTTTCAGTGGAAGACTCAAAAGCATCCACAGCCACACGTTTGAGACCTGCCTTGCCTCAAGAGTAGACCTGGTCTGAGCGCACTCTGCCATTGCTTCATTGCTCTCCACTCTCCCTGAAGGCCTACTCAGTGCCAAGACGTTGCATGTTCTCAAGGCAATGACCCTGGTGAAGGAATAGCCATTAGTGGCTGTGTAAATGCGGAGGAGGTGACTTAGCCTATTTGAACAATAAAACTGTCTTTTAAACAGGTCACAATTTTTCTCAGAAGTATTTTTTTCTTTTAAATAAAAAACATCCTAAAAGAGAAAGAGTTGAATAAGGAAAACTAAAGTATAAAACACAACTCTAAGAATAAGGGGGATGATGTGTCAGTTCCTTTCCCCTATTGGTTTGTTTAATTCTCTCTTCCACTCTATAGATTCCTATTCCCAAGCAAAAACTAGGATCTTTGTTAATTAAAATATAACCTCATTAACATGACAAACAGGTCCTCCAGGAAATGTCCTAACTTCTGAGAAACACTAAAATTATTAGTTTAGTGAAAGAAAAAAATAAACGAACAAAAAAGTCTTGGTTCTACTATCATATTGTAACATGACATTTCACATAGTTGCCCTTTTGTGGTATTCTTAAATCCTGAAATTCCTCTACTCCATGTCTGTAAGCAAAGACTATCATCCTTCAGGACTCAGAACGCTTGATATCTTTCAACTCTTCATCCACTGTTTTCTCCAGCGAGAATAGCATCACTCATTTATGAATCTTCAATTGCAGCACCTGTATTATTTTATTACAGTAATAAATTCATTCTACTATATCTCCAACTAGATTATAAACTCTTCAGAAAAAAATTTATCTTCTTCAATTTTCTATCCTGGAGCTCAACACAGTACCCAGCATAGAGGTGCCATTCTATAAGTGGAGAATGAATTATACAAAAGGCAATGCAATTAAATAATAAAAATGGGCAAATAGATTTTCAGCTTTTTAAAAATATCTTTTAAAAATCTTACAAAGCTATAGACACTTTGGAGGTCATCTAGTTCTGCCTTTTTGTGTTATACATAAGAAACTTGAGGCCAAGATCAAAGTACTGAACTAATCCCTGAAAAGCAAAAGAAAAAATATAGTTCATTGTCCCTGAACTCAGAGAAATTGTCATTATTGCGGTTTAATGAGAATTCTGTTTTGATGTATATTCTAGTTTCTCTTTCCATCCATTAAAATAGAAACTGAGAAAGATAACTTGAGTCTCTCTTCTCATGACATCCACAAATCAATTCCATCATGTTTACACGTTATAAATGGTATGGCCATTTCATTTATCTCTACAAATTACAGAGGAAGGAAGGAAGGAAGGAGGGAAGGAAGGAAGGAGGGAAGGAAGGAAGGGAGGAAGGAAGGAAGGAAGGGAGGAAGGGAAAGAGAGACGGAGGGAAGAAAGAAGAAAGGATGGGAGAGGGAGTTCTCTTTCAAGTCTTAAAACAAAGACCAGGCACAGGAATTTTAATTTTTGTTTTTTGTTTCAATCTGTTTATTTTTTATTATGTCATTTTTCTATTCCCCTATCTCCTAATTTATTTTTCTCTTGTAGAGATAACGGGTGATTATATTGCCACCAATGCTATTAAAATTCATGTACTTTTCCCCCTACTTGGAACTTTAGAGTAAATATAATTACTTAATCTTATTGATGTTTATTGCCCTATTGCAGTAGCTCATTTACATACATGCATATTTCCTCAAATGATTTTCTTACTGAGATTTGGGGAGCAATTAGGTTATATTAGTTTAAATCAACAGATATTATTAAAATAACAATTACAGACTATATTGATGACAACCCTTCTGTAAGAAACTTAAATACTATTTATGTCACTTAATCCTTCCAGAGAGACAAGACATTGGTTTCCATAATCTACAAATTTTAGAGGAAAAGGGATATAAAAATATTAGAATAGACTTGGAGAAAATCACTTAGCAGAACATAGTCAAAGTGAAAAAAATAATTTTAAAATCTGCAGCTTTTTTAAGAAGTACATTCAAGTGCATTAAACTGCCATAAAACGTATTGCACTTTAGTATGAAATATGAGAATGATTAAAATGAGGGAATAATTTTAAACTAAGTTCTTTCAAAATTACAAACATTTATTGTGCCCAATAGGCTCTTTCTTTACATTATGCATAAAATTAATCCCTATGGGAAAAATCAAGGCCTATAAACTATTGCCATTCTTTTTAAGGATAAGTAAAACAGTTGGGTTAAAATTTCCTTGTTCATAAAATATAGTTCTGGAACCTGTAATGACAGAGATGTAGTCTAACAACTAATGCCAAAGAGAATTGGCACACTACTACTGTTGTTTCCCAGTCACTAACCACACCAGAGGAAAGGCCGGTGCTTCCCTAACCATGCAGCTTAAAACCCCAGGGCCGAAGTGTCAGAGTGCCTGTGCTGAGTCTGACTTCTAGCCCAGCCTAAATTCTTGGCAGTGACCTTGAATGCAGGAGCAATGGGGGATTCACACACCTGCAACTACTCCCATCTCCATGGGTTTTCCCTGATAAATACTGCTCCAGCTCATTTCATTTGTGTGCTGTCTTGCCATTTTCCCTCATTTGTATGAGAATTAGCAAAACAAGATGTAGATCTGGCCAGGCAACAAAAAAGTCATCATGGCTTTCTAGACGTAGAATAAGAATTCAAAGGAAAATGACCAAGCTGAAAGGAGGGAAATGTCCATTTGGTGCAAATGAGCCAGGTTTTAAGGATGTGGTCACTGGCTGCTCTCAAGAACCAGCCTGACTTATTCTATAAAAAGAGAAGACCACCTGAAATAGAATTCTTTGGTTATAATGAACTACCACTGAGGAAAGTCCTTCTGAAAAACTTGTGCATGCAAGTGTGCCTGTGTGCACGTGTGCGGGAACACACACACACATAGTCATATAGGGTATTCATCCAATGATGACTAAAAATTGGGCAAACTCATACTGCTTTGAACTAGACTACCTGAAAGTCAGAAACAAGAGGAGATCCCCAAATTACGTGTTCTCTCTCTCCTTCCCTCCCCTCCCCCTTCCCCTCCTCTCCCCTCTCTTCTCCTCTCTCTCTCAATTTTTTTCTGCTCTGCATTTTCTATGTTTCTTCCAAATTTATATTTTGTTGTTTGTGTTTCTCTTTAGCTACTAGATTTGAAGTTTCTTCAAGTGTCTGGTAATCTTTGCCTGCTTGCTTTTATATAAGTTAGTAGATTAGCGTCTCCATAGCCATGGGTGGGATATGTTGATTCTGAGCTTTGCTAAAGTATTCTAATTTATTAGAGAACCTCCTATCTCAGCATCGTTAAGTCTTCACTTCTTGGCAAGATGAGATACTCTCATGCAAAATTATTTTATCCCCCCATCTGGATGACACAACCTTTGCTTCCAGCATTCTAAAAATCAAATGAGCAATGACACAGGGTCTCCATATTCACTATGTAAACTTCTGTTTTATCCCCATTGTCAGTATATAACTTGTACTTTCCATTTTGCCCTCTGTATTCTAGTCTTGAGACTTTTTGTTTCTGTTCTTCAGATAATAAATCTTCAGAACTCTGCCAGAATAAGACAAGGCAATCAACCAGGTTTCAGAGTAGGGAAGGAATATAGGTCCAACCACTTTGTAAACAGACATTCAAATAATTCTCCTATTATTAGCCCTACCTTTATCTCTTTCTTACAAAGATTCTAAACTCTATCAATTCCTGGGGGGCTTTTGGGTTGTCTGTAGGGTAAACACCTTGACTTTAACCACTGCTAGCTTAGGATTCAACTTTCCTGGACATGCCAAATCCAACACACTCTAATTTTCTTTCTGAATTTCCAATTTTTTTTTTTTTTTTTTGAGACAGAGTCTCACTCTCTTGCCTGGGGCGAGTGCCATGGCGTCAGCCTAGCTCACAGCAACCTCAAACTCCTGGGCTCGAGCAATCCTACTGTCTCAGCCTCCCGAGTAGCTGGGACTGCAGGCATGTGCCACCATGCCCGGCTAATTTTTTCTATATATATTTTTAGCTGTCCGATTAATTTCTTTCTATTTTTGGTAGAGACAGGGTCTCGCTCTTGCTGAGGCTGGTCTCGAACTCCTGAGCTCAGAACGATCCGCCCGCCTCGGCCTCCCAGAGTGCTAGGATTACAGGCGTGAGCCACCACGCCTGGCCCAAATTTTTATTTCTATTCTCTGCTCTTATACAGTATTATCTTTGTCTTTATCAATATAAGCATCTTTTAAAAATCCCTTCTCTCACTTTTGTGTGGTTTCTTGAAGGAAGGGGCATAAACGTGTTTGTTGAAACCACCATTTGAAACCAAAAGTCTCAATATGACTTTTCTTGGAAAAAGTGTCACAACATTGGCAAACACGTTCAGGCTCTTAAGCTCAGAGCGATGATGTGGCTACGGCCATGCATTTCCCACACTGCCAAGTTACCACCTCAGAAAATATAATCAATGCAACAATGCTTTCGTAAGCCTTCCACTGAGACTCTACTCATTCAATCTGCCTATTAATCTGTAATGTTTCCCAGAAGCCCCAGTAAATGCGAAGTCTGTAGATCTTTCCATACCAGAAAATGTAAGCTCAGAGGGGAAAAGCTTCAGTTACAGGAATGGTGATTAAATCCTGTGCCATACAATATCGCTATCTTGAAAATTGAAATTATGAGGGACCAGCTGTTGGCTCTAGCTTTACTTCTCATAAATGCAAAAGTATACATTAATACCCCTGCAATGGAAAATGCTGCATGATGTAGGGCAGTGATGTCAGTGAATATATATGCATGGTTTTTAATCTTTTTCATAGAGTGAAAACAGACACTTCCTGTGGATTACATTTAACACATTTCTTAAATAACATTATATTGCGGTCAATATGAATGCTTTGAAGTTTACATTTTAAGTAAATTTTAAATATTTTGTTAATAGGATTTCTTACGATAGAACGGGTAGAGAAAAGTAAAACTGGGTTCTGGCTGTGTGATCTTTCCACTTCTGCTCAATTCCATCAAAGAGCAGTTATTTCTATGGAAAAATTCTCAAACATTTTTTGCAGCATTTAAACCAACATCTGTTTGAGCTGTTCAAAATTTCATTTTAAATCAATTCTTCTGACTTTATAAAAACAGCAAACTACACTTGTTCAATTCCCAGTCCACATCTTCAAAATACAATTTTTTCAGCTGCCAGCAAGTTATCAATGAGCAAGAAATCAAGTTGGAAAGGTTGAGTATTAGAGGTGTTGCTTTATTGACTACTATCTTCTGGTAAGATACATACTGGATATACTATTTATGAAAAAAATACCAAGAGATAAATAAAAAGTGTCTATACATAACTTTTCCACTGTTTTAAGAAAATAAATGCAATTGCTATCATACAAAGTCTCTACAAACTAGACACTTATTATCAGCAGCAGTAATACTAAAATTACTCTCTATAAAGGTGGAATTGCAACCCCCCAAAAACCCTACAACTATAATAATGAATAAAGAAATCACTTCAGTAGGATTCCATTTTAGTGCCATGGATGATCATAACAGATTATAAATGTGACTCAGTTTAGGTTACAGGTAAATAAATCAAATATCAGCAATTTATATCATCTATAAATATTATGAGAATGTGTTTTGATAAAGTGGTGTGATAAGGGCCAGATGTGGTGGCTCACACCTATAATCCTAGCACTTTGGGAGACAGAGGCGGGATGATAGCTTGAAGCCAGGAGTTCAAGACCAATCTGGGCAACATAGCAAGAACCTATCTCTACAAAATATTTAACTATTTTCCAGGAATGGTGGCACGTGCCTGTAGTCCCAGATATTCAGGGGACTGAAGCCAGAGGATCATTTGAGCCCAGAATTTGAGGTTATGGTGAGCTGCAATCATACCACTGCACTCCAGAGAGACCCTGTCTCTTAAAAAAAAAAAAAAATAGGGTACGAGCATGATATGGGTATGATACACAACTAGCTCAAAAATAAAGCTATTCACATTATAAATCCTGCTGACTCTATTCTTGATCTGGATATTATCATGTATTTTCTTTTGATCTGTTCTTCACCTGTCTTTATTTGGTTTTAATATTCACCTTTATTAATTTTACCCTGAATGTGCATAAAATGCCTTTAGAATCAAAGACAGATTATCATTATTCACTTAAAAAGTAAATAATCACTGTGTGGTTTCCCTGTTCCTTGATCCTTACCCCTGGGGTTATTTCCAAAATTCAGGTAAAATATTTCTACACATACAAACTTCAAAATCTATATTACAGATGAAACATGGAGAAAATTGAATTTTACCTGTTTATATACAGAAGGAAGAGGTAATTGCCTCCTCCTCCCTTCTTGAAAGCAGAGAGAAAATCTTTGCTCTTTGGAGACCAGATGGCAAGGATCCTGAGATCTCACTCTGAACTTTTGGGATATAAAAACATATCTCCAATGACCAGATAAGCCCAGTTTCTCTGGCTTTTCTGACCTAGAGATGTATCTAAGGTCCTGAGACTCATTTTCCCCTGAAAGGCAAAAACATACCTCCGCAGTTAGGAAAGTTTGTCTGGAGTTCTCTCACTATACAGTTATAAATTAACTTCCCAAAGCTTGACTTAGCCCAGGATCTCAAGTTTTCAACAAAATTTATTCAAAAATTCTCAACTCCACAGAAACAAAAATATTTCCTCTACATCCACACACTGGCTCTGGCTAGCTCCAGTTATTGGCACAATGAACTCTCTAGTGTTTCTCACGTAAGTATAAACAGGTAGATAAGAATCTGGCCCTTAGAAAATCCAGGCTGTAAATATGCATGGCATGTTTTGTTAATATCACTAAGAAACAGTCGTTTTAACCAGATGAATAAAAGCAAGTCTTATTTATCTTATTTTATCTTACAGAAGTTCCAGACTTCGGAAAGAAATCTGTAGAACAAAGAATGATGTTACTGAAGAGAACTTTCTGAACTTCTACCAGGTTTCCCTCACTACCTTTGAATCAGCTAATTTCTTCCTTTCACATGAATTAGATAATGGCATGCTTTTTCTTTACTTTTTGTTTCTTACAATTAACATATTTCTGAATTTGTCATAACTATAACATTTTCAGAACAACTAACACATCTTTTCTTTAATTAAGACCTGAAGGATTATTTTTGCTCTTTCTAGCAGTTCATTTCATTATCCTTTTCAAATTTCTATGTGTCTAAAAAATTATATTTTCTAAGTTTCATAAAACTGAATTTACATTTAAATACAATTCATTTTACTGGAAAAAGACAATCCTTTAAAAGCCTGGTTTAATTCAGCATTAAACGTAGAGCTATAGGATTATGTCAATCACATAAAATGGAGCATTTATATTAAATGCAACATATTTCTTCATAAGGGTATCCATATGCTAATTGAAAGTGATTACTTTTAATGCATGATTTGTCAAGCTAAGTCAGATTAGTCTTTGAGAAAGACTCAGTGGCAACAATCTAGAAAAAAACAAAAATCATACAGTTTGTGTAAAAAGGTTATATTTCACAGAAGACAGAGAAGATATTGAATTATGAAGTCTATGGAGAACAATAAATCTTTTGGCTATTATTTATGCAGATTTACTATCATAATTTTAATTTCGTTTGCAGACACATTTGGAAACAATTAAGTGCCTTGATATAAATTTAATTACTCTAATCCTAACTCCTTGGATAAATATACCAGCTGAAAATAATAACATTTATATAATCTGGCCTGGAAATAAAATCATAGACAATGGAATCAAAAACACAGACCCAGGTAAATTTTACATGTTATACACTGATTATGTAAATTTGACCACATTAGAAAACAATAATTTGGGAATAACCAAGAATATAAGTCAATATAGTTAATCAAGAATAATACATAATCCAAAAATGAGTTAAATATAAAAACATGCTATTTTCTCCCAAATAAATACTGCACTGACATTTATTTTATAAAATCAGGATATCTTAGTTTGCAAGGAAGACCTACACAAACATGTACTAAATGGAGAATTGTTGTAAGGATCTCGGGGATATAAGAAGAAAGCAAACACAGCTAGGCCTCTCAAGAAATAGAAATAATGTTATGGACACAACAATTCCTTAGTATCTCTCATCTTAGAGGGGCTGCAATGATTCAAGAACAAATCCGGTACTGTCTCTTCTGACACAAGCATCCACCTCTTCCTGAACCCCTGCTCCATCACTGTGACGATAAATAACTTTCTTTCTCTGGCTAATCTACTCTTTCTGCCCACCAACTGTTGGTATTGGTAAAATGTGTGATTTTTTTTTTCTTATTTCAAAGACTTCAAGAATAGGGTTATTTTGCAACTTTATTTTAAAATTCGATGTTTGTTAATATAAATTTATCAACATTATCAACATACATAGTTGTAAGCACTAGCTACTGAATGAATGCCATCCTTAAGACTGAAATCTTTCAGTGAATCATAAGTCCTAATTCTCTGGTAACTGAAATAAGCAACTTCCTGTGTATTTGTTTTAATTTTTCCCAAAAAGTATTTGCAGTTGTCCTTCAGTACACGTGGGCAGTTGGTACCAGGACCACCTCCACAGCCCCCCAACCTCTGCAGATACTAAAATCTGCATATGCTCAAGTCCCTGCAGATGGCCCTCAGGTTCTGTATCCCTCTAATACTGTATTTTCGATCCTCAGTTGAATCAGTAGATGTGCAACAGGAGGATACAGAGGCCAACTGTATACTTCAGGAAGTATAAAATTTCTTGTTCATACGATTATATTTCACTTGCACATGAAGGAAAAGTAAATTCTGAAAACATCATTTTCCATAAAATTTCAGGAGGGGTATATGCAGTTCATTGTCTAAAAAAATAAAATTTCAAATCTTTTTTCTAATCAGGTTTGCCTGCAATGATCTTATACTGATAGTAGTAATTGAATAACTGAAAATATGTCTCTGGTTACCCAGTTCAAACAAATTGCATGCACTATTTAAACATTTTTGATGTTGTTTTTTTCTAGTCACTATTAACTTTACCTTATAGATGCTTGCAGCATCAGCATATCAGAAAATAGTCAACTATGTTTAGTGTCCTTAAAGCCTCTTTTTAAAAATTTTTTATTCTTAATTCTTAGGGGTACATATAGTTGTATATTTGATGGTCCATACTCTCCTCTTACTATTATTTTTCTAGGAATCTAATACCAATACAAAGCTGTTAAGCTGACATTATAAATTTGTTCACAATTAAGATTTGTGTTAGATATTACCTGCTATAGACTGAATTGTGTCCCTAGCCTGAAGGTAATTGTATTTGGAGATGAGGCCTTTGGTAGGTACTTAGGTTTAGATGAAGTCATAAGGGTGGGACTCCCATGGTAGGATTAGTATTCCTATAGGAAGAGGACACATGTGAGGACACAGTGAGAGCCAGACATATGAAAGCCAGGAAGAGGGCTCTTACCAGAACCTTATCATGTTGGCACCCTGATCTCAGACTTCCAGCCTCCAAAACTGTGAGAAAACAAATTTCTGTTATTAAGGCCACCCAGTCTATGGTATTTTGTTATGGCAGCCCAAGCTAAGTAAGACATTTGTTCAGCAAATGTACTAATATAATCTGCAGCTTTATGACCAGCAGGAACTTTTATACAATAAATATAAAATCATTTATTTAAAAAAATAATTATACATGTAGTAGCTCTCTGGTGCTTTTATTTTTAACTCAGTTCTTCCAAAGGACTGCCTCCAGATGCGTACTGCGCAGCTGTGGCCACGCGGGAACCTAAAGTATCAGAACTGGGTCTAGAAAGCGCAGGATTTTCCAAATGAGGATGGTAAAAGAAAAAAAAATTCAGATAATTATACCATGTGGCTTCTTAAATTTCTGTAGCCAGCCTTTTGAATATCCACACTTATATTCAATATTCAGTTTTTTATAGTACAATATATTCTAGCTTATTTTGTGACATAAAATAAGGGCAGACCGGTCAGTAGCCCAGGTTCACCTCCTGATTGTAGAGTAGCTCATTCAGCATGCAATTGGAATCTTAATTTTTGTTTTGTTTTGGTTTGTGTTTTGCTTTGATTTTTCCTTAGGATCTGTTTTTTCCCATTTTTCTCATTATTCTTTTGGTTGTCATTGTCACTGAGAAACGTCAACAACTTGTTTTTCTATTTCCTTAAGACATATGAGGTCATATTTCCCACCACATACTCTTTAGATAGATCAATTAAATACTCCATTTATAGGAGTGTTCTAAAAGGCTTGCAAGGATCAGACAGACTTTGGCAGTAACTCCATAGTCTGCACTATTGACAATAACAGATGTTTCCTTTAGTTTTTATCATTGTAGAATGGGGTCGGGGGAGGGGGGAGTGGGAGCTCTAAAATTTATTTGTTGACATTTCCCCATTGCAATTAAAGTCACCAAAAACAAGGAATAAATAAAATATCTGTGAACAGCAAATGGGAGAGATACACCTGTCAAGTCCAGTTTTGTTGCCTATTGATTTTGTTACCAAACTTATAGGGGAAAAAAATGTACTATAGAGCTTTTCAGAACTGTCGAGGTGTCTTCATTTATTTATGAGGCATGCATTATATAATTATTATCTCCTTCATACAGGTAAAGAAACCAAGGCAGAGAAAAATTAAGTAAATTCCCTTTGCCATGCGTACAGTGTAGGCAGCAGAGGCAGGCTTCAACCCCAGGCAGTCTGACTCCACGGACCTTATTCTTAACCTCTGTAATTGATTGTCACTCTAGGCATTTTGACTTCTATGTTTCTTTTGTTATTTGTCTCTTTATCATGTTCCTTATGTGGGCCAAGAAAATGACACTATTACCTCTCACTACTGCCATGAAAGTGATTTAGGATATGTTCACATTCCAGACAGTATTGAAAAAAAATAAGAAATTATAAAAAAAAATTAAATTAAAAAAGACAGCATTACTTAAATTCTGTATAGCAACTGATTATTTATCATTTAGTCAAAAAAATAATTTGGCCTTCATTTCCATTTGTGTACTTAGATGTCTGTTTGATTCTGAAAGTTTTTTGTGGATGAAAATATATACATATTAGTTATGACTTGGGAAGTAAATAAGTATAAATTTAGTGATACAAAGAAGTCTCATAAATAAAGCTTAGAATGGGAGAATAAGGAGGGAGTGGGTACATTTTACCTGTTCTAGAAAGCAAAAGACAAAAATAAGATTTGGGGGCTATAGCATAAGAATACAATATTGTTTCTACTTTTACATAACTGACAAGAACTTTCTTTGCCATTCAATTTCTTTTGACTCATATTTCTAATAAACCCATGCATAAAGCCATACATGAAAACCACAAAATGTTATCTATACCTTGCCACACAGCAACCTTCATTGATTTGAAATGTAATTCCTATGTATTTAAACACTCTAAACACTTGTATTTCCATGTCTTGTTTAAGAATTTGTCTGTATTTTATGGATGAAAACATACTGTTTAAACTTCAAACTTTGGTATTTTGCATATATATTTTAGAACATGTTAGCCTTCTAATAGTATTCTTGCAAACCTTCTGCTATTATACAATGGCAGCATGTAACTTTTTATGAAAAAGCATATTTTGATGGAAAGTGCACCAAAAATGCACTAATATTGGGCTCTCACATTTTTATCCCTAATACTGCCAACTAGCTATGTAAAACCCCCAATTCCTGGGTAACTTAGATAATAATATATATAATGTGATTTCATTTTTTTATTAAAAAGAAAAATTTTTACAAAATATGATAAAATATACTGTTTACAGTTACTAAAATCATCACATATACCTTGTAGAACATTTGAAAATATATAAAAGCAGAAATTACATAATTTTTAATAGAACAAAAGTCCCAGATATCAATAGAAAATTATAGTACAATAATATTTTTGTATCTCTGTCCTAGTCAGCTTGGGCTGCCATAACAAAATATCATAGACTAGGTCACTTAAACAACAGACATTTATTCCCCACAGTTACAGAGGATGGGAGATCTAAGATCAAGGCGCCAGTCCACGTGGTTCCCCGGTTTGCAGATGGCCACCTCCTCACCGTGTCCTCACAAGGTGGAGAGGGAGAAAGGAGTAAGGGCCTCTTCTTATAAGGGCTCTGATCTTATCACAAGGGCCCCGCCCTCATGACCTTCCAAACTTAATTACTTCCCAAAGGTCTTGTCACCAAATATCATCACGTGGGGGATTAGGGCTGCAACATATGAATTTTGAGGTGACACAATTCAGGCCATAGCAATGTCCACCCAGTCTTTTTTGTTGTTTTAAAGCTTAGTTTTTCTTCTTTAAAAACGCATATTTCATTGCATTTTACACAAGGCAGAAGTATAAAATTTTTGAAAAGTTAACAGTGTTCCTCAGTTCCTTCAATCCCATACCTCTCAGGTAACTAAAGTTAATTGGTTGAACTGATTTTTAAGCCACCGTTTTTCTTTTTTTACAAACATATAGAACTACACGTACACTTATGCAGGATTTTTCTTTAATTTTTATGAAATCATACTTTACATATTTTCTATAACAGGCCTATTTTCTTTATATGTAATTCTACCCCATGTTTTTTAACAGATGAATGATAATTCTTAGTGTAGTCATAGTAAAATTATTCAACCTTTCTCTCTTTAATAGAGTTTCAAATTGTTTTCAATATATTGCTAATAAAAACCTTTATAAATAATAAAAATTTATATGTATGTTTAAATTCCAAGAATATTTTTAGATATATTAAAATGCTTTACTGTTTTATATTTTCATGCACCCAATCTTTTTCCAAGTCATCAAGAGGCATCTGTCTATTTAAGGATGGGATTAGGAGGTGATAAAATTGTTCAAACAAGAATGCACAAGAATGAGGATTAATATTCCATTTCTCATGCACAATATAAATTTTATGGATCCTCAGCAAAGCAATCTACTTGACAGATTTTTGATTCCATCATATTTCCTCTTTACAGAGAAAGAATTCAGGATTAGATTTTAGTTTTATTCTATCCCCAGAACCTAAAGAAGGAAAATATCAAATCCAAAGATGGAAAACCCAAACCTCTCTTCTTATGCTTCTTCTTTATTGGAGAGAGAAGAGAGAAAAGAGAAGAATGAAATCAAATTCAGAGTCCCCGGTCATCCTGGCATGTGAGTGTGTGTTGGGGAGTGGAGGGAGAGCAGGGGTATTTATTCTGTAACATACAGATAGGTACGGGACAGTCCACAGCACTGGGTCTAGTGGCGCACCTGACTGGCTCTAGCAGTGGGAGCCTGTACGCTTTTGGAAAAGCCCCACCCATGGCCATTTCCCACATGACACTAGGCAATGGCACAACAGCTGTGTGAAATAGATGTAGTGGAGGCAGTGTTCCTAATTCTCAATGGCTGTATACAGCGAGAGACCTGGGATGACCAAGTGTATCAGTAGGAAATTCAGAAGTGTAGAAAGTGCTATGGAATTCTCAGAAGTCTAGGGTTAATATAAAGAAATCACTTTAAGATGGGAGTTAATGTCTGGACCGCCTAAATATCTTTCAGTGGGGTGAATGGATAAACAAACTGTGGTTTGCCTTTTGACCCCTAAGGTTATTTTTTTTATATACTGGAGATCTAATGTACAGCATTGTAACTACAGTTAATAATAATGTATTATATACTTGAAATTTTCTCAGAGAGCAGCCCCTAACATCCTGACACTCTTTTCTGAATCGCCTGTCGTATAGGTTCACCAAGTTTTTAACTCAATTTACACTTTATCCACTCTGCAGTGGCCTGATATTCACTCTCTCACTGGGCAATCCAGGCCAGATTTCATCAGTTCCACTTTGAAAAGTGTTTCTTTTCCATTGAAATCTTCCTCTCTATTTTATTATAGCCCCATTAAAAACAACATTCTATGAAGTGGCAGAAATTGCTTTCATCCTTCATTTCAGCCTGCACACTATGTTACGTGGCCATGATTGGACTGTTCTGGCTTCCGCTTCTCTCCACAGAGCACAACTGATACATCTGACGCTGATATTTTACCTGTTTTCCCCGCTGTCCTAGGTGGTAACACGCCAGCCTCTGATCTGAGCATAAAATTATGCGTCCACGTGCTAGTGCCTGTTTCAAGAGAGAAAATGTCGCTTTACATCCCAAGCCCAATAAAATCAATCTTCTCTTTCTTACTATTAAAGCTACTAACAAATAAGCATTAGGTTCTCAAAGGAAATTTTGGATAAGACAGTTAACTTTCAGCGTTTATATTTATTTCACCCACAAAATTAAAGTACATTGTTAAAAGCATTAATTGTCAATTACCAAGGCCTAACATGTTAAGATATAATGTCTCTCAAAAATTTATTCCCAGGTAAACACAGTGTAACCTATTTTCAGTACTGTATTTTCAAAGGTGCTGAAGTTCAATATGGTGATATACTTAATTAGAATGAAAATTTTGATGTTCCCAGGAATTGGGTCAAAGATATATCACTTATCACTTATTTTTCTAATGTGAAAATTTTGTTTTCTAATTTACCACTTTCTTTCTTTCTAAATTCACAATTAAACATCAGGGCAAACTTTTATAGTTTCTTTAAGATGAAACAGTGGCACAGTTTAAGACAGCTCTTATTGAACCAGTAATAATACTTTCAAAAAAGGGAATATTTGGGTGTATTTATAGGTCAATAGGTAACCATAACCAAACTGAACTATTGGTGTATTGCAAATTGCCAAGATTTGGAGAAAATTTAATTAAAAGCTCAATAAGTGTGGAGTTTTTTGTTAACTCATTTTCTAAATGAATAATTTCCTTAAAATCAAATTCTGTATTTAAGCATGAACTAAGTTCCTTAAAGTTTTCAAATTGCCTGTTTTTGTAAAGAGACTGTGCCGCAGCCATACAACACATTATATACAGCCATAACCAATATTGTTTTTGACTTGGCATAAACCTTGTCTTCCCTCCATTTCTTGTTATTTGTTCCTGGTTGCTGATTCAGAAATAGTAGGAACCTTTGCATAAAGACCAAACAATCTATGATGGAAGAAGGAATTGTAACACCCAAATCAGCTTCTCTTTCAGAATCCAATGTCGCACGACTTCTCTAAGAGCTTAAAATAGTCCAAAATGGGTTCCTTATGCAGGAAGGCCAGCAATGCCTCCTCCCTTCACTCCCACGGAAGAGAAACATCAGGACACAAGGGCTGGTTACAGGCCCAATAGATGCGGGTTGAGGCTGCAAAGCTCTCTTCTCCAGATACCCTAGCACTGCTGGCAAGCTCAGGGTTTTCCGGGGGGCTGTGACTATGAAATACAGAGCTGCGACATCCGGAATTTCATGCTTGCAGGGCTGTGGGTCAATCTTAGCTGAGTCTGAGCCTTTTTTAGTTGTTTTAAAACTTAGTTTTACTTTATTAAAAACACATATTTCCATTCAAGTTCACACAATACAGAGCTACGAAATTTTTAGAAAGTTGATAGTGTTCTTCAGCCCCTTCAATCTCATACCTCTCGGGTAACTAAAGCTAATAGGTTGGGTGAGGAGAGACCTCATCTATTCCTTTCCCTTCCTGCCCTCCTCAAAAACTACTGACTGGCTAGCAGAGACCTCATCTTAGCAGATATCGAACACTGTCTCCAACTCTAGGATGAGGATTATTTTCAACAGCAGTTCCTCGTGGCAGCAACACAGTTCTCCAGTTCTCTTTCCTCAAACCTTGCCCTCTGAAGGACATTTAAGTTGCATCAATGCTATGTCTCACAGGTGTGTTCTAAGAAGCTCTGACAGTGGGGGTGGGGGTGGGTGGAAGGGGTCACTGCTCATTCCCTAGCGTTAGCAGCAAGTCTCTAGCTAAAGGCTTGGCCAGGGGTCACGTATATGCGTAAGGTGGCAGGCCTGAGTGCCTACTCCAATGGGTAGATAGGAGCAATCGAGACTGAAATATTTGAGTCAGGAACCTACGGAGGACGATTTCCCCAAAAAGGCTGGCCCTAATAAGAGGACATTCCCCCCAGAGTGAAGTTAGAAGTGTGGAGCCATCAATCAGACTATTAAAACAAATAGGATCGTATTTTTTCCCCAAGCTAGTACATGAGACATTAGTTTGTGATAGTATCTCTGAACTCTACTTTGGTGCCACAATAAAGATACTAGGTGAATTTGCTGGCAGACAATTCACTGGAAAAAAATTTTTTAAACCAATATATAGAAGTATAATAAGGAGAAAAAGGGTACATATTTAGAATCAGAAAGACCAAGTTTAAATCCAAATATATTAACTACTCAGACGGAGATTTTGGCAAATCAGTTAAACTTTCTTTAGCTTTCTATTAATGTGAAGAACTACCTTGAAAAGTTTTTATGATGTCTAAATGAGATATTTAGCTCTTAAAAATATATTTCTTTTTCCAATCACACTGTTACTTAAAATAATATCAGTACACCATTTTTTTTTACATTGTCTAATGACATGAAGCTAGTGTCATTAGGGAAAACACAATACTGATGTCACCTTATAGTAACACTTAATAGTAGATGCTTGACAATCATCTTCTTAATTTTAACAGCAAAGTTGGAGTCAGTATTACCTGGATCCACCTCCCATGTTTATCAACAAACACCTTAACTCTTCCCTTGGCTGAGATTCAATCTGAAGCAACATTGTACAGATTGAACTTCTTCATGCAAAAGTCACCTAGAGTGTTGAGCCAATGAGATGTCAACCTTACAAGATGCCATTAAAATAAAAGTACATGTAAAATAAAAATACCATTGGTACAACCATTGAAAGTTCCACCATGATAGAAATCAATCTGATTTATAGAAAGGAATCTGAAATTTGCCCACAGAATTGGGGATTTTAGACTTCACCTCAGAGTTGATCTGACTTAGAGCAAAGTTTGTCATATGGTTATTGACCTGAAGAGAAATTTGCACCTTCTTTGCTTAGCAAAGCAAAGAAAGCTTAATTAAGCTTAACTTAGTTACGTTTAACTCTTAATTCTATGAGTTCTAACAAGTGGTGAGAAACATGGAGCTGTACCAAGATCATTACCCGGAGAGAGCTAAACCTGAACCAAACTCTCCAGTTATACTCATGCGTGCACACACATAATCTCATGCCAACTTCAGACGGGCAAAATGCCTACTGTCTGACTTGTTGGCTTTATACGTGGCTGTAGGGAAAAGACGGTTAGAAAAAAGCAAGAAATGATCTGACAAATAATTGCTATATCATGCTTCTGAAAAGTATCCTTAATATAAGGCAAGAGGAACTATTTATAGGAGTTTGTACTTGTTGCCTTAGGTGGGGTTTTATTTTTTTATTTGGTTTGGTTTGTTGGTTTTAATTCAATGTCTGGTAAAACTGACATACTCAACAGAAAAGGTCAGGAGTACAGGAGACTAAACATGTGTGTATGTATTTTGTGGGTGTGTGTGTTTTTGTGTGTGGCCAAAAATGTGCTGCTTTCTTCTATTGCAAACCCTGGATCATCACCCCTCACCCCATGTTCAGCCACAAGATCCTGACACATTCGGCACCCAAATTTGTATTTTCATAGACTTTAAAATGTATTTCTTTATTATATTTCTCTTTTAAGGGTTCATATCTAAAATACTAATAATGTAAAAAATATAGACATAAAATTGAAAATGATAATGTCCTCTGTAATAAAAACGCTTACCTTATGCATGGATTTTCTGTAATAACTCCCTTTTAAAATTCTTTTTCATTCCTGGCTTATCATTTAGCAATGTTAGCCCAATAAAACCTGTTTAGCTAAATTTTCCACTAAATTATATGTGGTAAAAATCACTCACCCACCAGAATTTTTAGACGTGACTGTTCTTGACATGTCTTGCCAAGTTATTCCAGTCTTAATCTTGTTCACCATTATGCACCCAGTGCCTAGCGCAGAGTTTTCTTCAACAATAAATGAATGAATGAATGAATATATGAGAGTCCCACAACAGTAACCAAACTATATTTCCTAGGTTTGGACTCTCACAGAATTATAGGAACTCTCCCCCCAGCATGTTTCAGAAGTCCCCTAGGGCCTTTCACACGGGTATCCACGTGGTCGTGCCTTCCTTCCTGTTATAACAGAAGATGTTCCTACCAAAGACCAACCTCCACCCTTGTGCACTGGATCCTGTTGCCCAGGATCTTGCTCTTCTGCAGCAATAGGTTTTCTCTCTTGAGTACATTATTCTTATCAATATAATCACATACTGTAACTTTTCTCATCTACATGAATGAATGAAAACTCAATCAATCAATCTACTTTCTTGACTGCTACTACCGCATTTCTCTGAACAGCAAAATTCTTTGTGTGGTCTTTCACTGGTTGAAGACTGCAATGGGCCCATCTCTATTGCCTTCTCCCACCCCTTCCCACCCCTGCTCACACTGCTGCACGACCTCCATAACTCCAGGAATAGTGAGGTCATAACCTGTCTTCCTAACACGTAAAAAGTTCTACCTCTCCTTTTCTCTCATCCTCAATGTGTCATGCTCAGGTATCCATACAGCCATGAGGCACTTCTACTCCTGAGGTTTACTCTTTGAGTCCCCAGGTTCCCAATCAACTGACCTGTTTGTTGATGGTCGAGCCCCCTACTCTTAACCCTGGGCTCTTCATCCTCCCCCATCCTTCTTTACTTGTAGTGAGCTCCAGCGGTTTCCTCCCTGTAATAAGAATATCCCCTTCACAGTGCACTTTGCTCAAACAGCACTGCCATGTGCTCCAAATGTCTAGGATATTTTGGTAAAATAAATATAGTTTCAATTTTCATTTCTTCTGGCTTTGAAAAAGGTTATTTGTGTTGGGGGGGTTATTTTGTTTTGTTTTTTTAGGGACTAAGAAGATCTGAAGTGTAATCTGTTTAGTACACACTACTGAATTAAAACTTATCACTTCCCTGTTGCATTGGCTCATCCTTCTGGCATCAAGCTAATGTATCATGTTTTCCCTGAAGATAAATATCTCCACAAAAGTAGCCTTCACCTTCATAGTCATAGACCTCAGGATCCCTTCCATCTGTGCTTAAACACATCTAATTTTCAGGCTATTCACAGCCTGAGGTTTAGAGACCATATGTTCCTGTTCTGAGATGTTTTAGCATTGTCAAACAAATGTTAACACATCTGACTGAACAAAGAAAGTGCAATTATAATCGGTGTAAAGTACCCAGTGTTATTTCTATGGCCTAATAACAAAAAGATCTAAATGGAAGAAAATGGAAGAAGAAGGAGAAATGAAGGCACTCAAATGTTACTCATTTTCTGTTATCCTAAAGTCCTGCACAGTGAAACCCTCTGTAGTTTCTCAGGATTAAGATATTCAGAAGGTCAATGTTTTGAACATTTTCTGACTTCCTCTTTATGTGTTATATAAGATCTCTTACAGGCCTTTTATATTACATTAAATTCAAAATTATTCAACTATTATGAATAGAGATAAATCTAAACAATAAAACAAACTATCACTTCATTGTGACCTGAAACCATCATGGATATTAGCTGTCTGCCACTATGACCTGAATCTCCTTAGCAGAACTTGACCCTACTCTGAGCTGCTGCATGGTCTCTGCATGCATAACAACCAGAAAAAGACAATTCTAGGGCGAGAATGGGGAAAGCTATAGGAGTGCAAGTTTCGGTAGATAAGGCAAGGTAGAGACAGAGTAGACAAAAAACAAAAGTATTGACCATAATACCAAATAGGTACAGAGGAATGGATACTCCAGAACATTCATGTAGATTTTTATTTTTCCAGACTTAGTGAGAGAGAATTGTGATGGTCTATGGTGATGTGGTCATGGTGCTGTCATGAGAACAATGCAGAGATAGCACAATCCTTCAGGACCTGTGCCCCCTGCCTTTCATAGAATTCATCGTGCATTCTACGTTCATGAAGCCTGCTACCTCATAACCACTGCCAGTACTACAGGGATTTACCACAAATGGGTCCTCCTCATCTGCTCACCCTGCCTCATCACATCTTTCCTGGGAAAACATCTGTCCTCTGACAAAGTTGTTTACTTTCAGAAATAAAGTCTAAATAAAATGAGACATTTTAGATAACATGTAGAAGTGGAAGCAGAGTAGCTATGATTCAAAATAAACACTAAGTGATCAATAAGACAAGACACACAGTAATAAATGAAGCGGAAAGGCATTACAGCGATGGAAGTATTAGACCCATAAATGCTGCAGAGTAAATCATCACCTCACATAAAGTGAATACAATCCTTGCTATAGCAGGATGAGGAATTATCTCATTGCATTGACATTAGATCAGATCTTTGCTTTGCCCATTATTTTAACCTAAGACATAGAATTTTACCATTTTGCACCAGTGTTTTTCATCTTAAGTTGAATTAATACCTACCCTGTATAGTTGTTGGATGTTTAAATGAGGTGATATATTTGAAAGCACACACAGATTCAAACTATAATTACTGTTGTTGCCGCTGTTGTTACTTTTTACTTTTCAAGATTTATATCCGGTTTCCATACTCTAGAACCTGAAAAAAATAATTGAAGATAATTTCGAAAGTAACCACAGGTGCTGGTTACTTACAACTCTGTTACTAAACTAAAAATCATTGAATTGTACACTTTAAATGGGTGAATTAGGTGGTATATGTAGTGTATCTCAATAAAGCTATTATATACATACATATATACATGCAAATATATATTTATTTATTTATTTACATATCCTTCTACATTCATAACTTAGTCACTCAAATGCAGATGCTGAGAGATCCAGAAACACTTTCAATGCCTTTTCAGCACATTAATGATGAGAATTTCAGGAGCAAGAAAACGAAATGGGGGTCATGAAGACAACATTCAGAGTTGAAAGGAATTCATCGTCTAAATAACTGAAGCAGTTATTATCCAAGTTACAAAAACCATCTGTTCCCCCAGACAGTTGTACAGCCCCTCTGCTCTGCAAATTGGAGATGATGCTGCCTCAGAGGATTCGTTTGTGCTATTGACGTGAAAGGCTCTCTGTAGATATAAAGCATCATTGTGCTATTGCATGTGGCCCACATGCCTTTTCATTGATGTGTACGGTGTCAAAAGCAATTTTCCCCACCCTGCTGCTCAATGAAAATTGAAAAAGCAATGTACTGTTGCTGTTATTATTATTGTTAACCCGTTTGGAGCTTGTCACATTTTATCCTCAAGCAGATTTACATATCTGACTAAGAGTATGACTGATGTTATGATATTGCATTGTCCTTAAGATTATTTTATAACTGAGAAAATCAAATAGGCAGTTTGTATTTTGGTCTTTCTATTTTATATCATGACTTCTTGAGCAAATGTAAGCCATGTTATTTTCTTAGTTTTACAATCATAGGATGTCTCCCTCACATGCTAATACCTGCTAATTATACTTCATAGATTGTATGTCAGTTGTAACTAAGACTTACTCCTGAATCTTTACGATTCATTCTTTTCTCAATGTAGCCCCACCTCTGGCTACATTGAAGAGTCCTTGGAATGGCACCCGATTTAAGTTGAGCCAACCAACTTCCTTCTTCTTCACTAAACCTCAGTTTTTGCTCTTAAGGCCTTCAACTGATCATATGAGGCTTACCACATTACAGACGGTAGCGTGCTTTACTTAAAGTCAACAGAAGTTAACAACATCTATAAAATACTTTCATAGCAACACAGATTAGTGTTTGATTAAACAACCCCATACTCTAGCCTAGTCATGTTGATACATGACTAATTGTCACATTGTCCTTATTCCACAAATTTCTGACTCATAGATGACAACTTCTAAGTATCTTATAAACCATTTTGTCCTCTAATTGGAGGAAACAAAGCATGTTCATAAAGTGAACACTCCAGAGCTTTAAATTTAGACTCAGGATTTTGAAGCCAGTAATAAAACACTCAGATAATATTCTTGCATTGTATAAAGTCAGCAGAAACCCTAAAGTGAATTACAGCCCTGTAGGCACAACAGGACCATCAATTACTATTCTGGATATAAATATCAAGTATTTATCCTGTAAGAGGTAAAAGCTTTTGTTAAAGTTATGCATGTAATGTTTCGTTATTGAGCATTATACATAATTCCAGCTGAAATAACAATCGCTGGGTCAGCACCTGCCAAAACAAGTTTGAGAGAGTACACATTTACATACTTAATCCATCTGCATGCATATCCTGCACTTCCTAGGCCACACTGGAAGATGAATATACTTTAAAACGATATCTGATAAATACTGGAATATCATATGGGACAAGTCATTTGTACTTTTCCCTCTAACATACAGCAGTTCATCATGCATTTAGTATTTCCTTTCTTTAAAAATCCTGCTTGCATGCTACTGGTCAAATACCTACATGTGCTTTCTTTATATCTAGTTTTACATGATCCATGGAGTGATTCAGTAGATTGATTTTAGATCAATAATTTAGAATAACAATCTTCAAATAGTGCAACAAGACAAGAAAAAAGAAGTCAGCCTAGAAGTGAAGGATGGATGTGTTTATTTAGGCCTTGGGCAAAATATTTTATATTAAAATAGATGAAGATGTGGAGGAAGAGAAATTGAGTTTAAGTTCATGCTTTAACTCTTACTAGCTACGCAATCTATGGGAAATTCAAAACTAAATTTCTTCCTCTATAAAATTGGGATAGCTATAGCAATCTTATATAGTTGTCATAAATATGAAAATACAAAAGGCCTATAGCACAATGCCTGGCATAGACATGTATTCAGAAAATGCATACTAATTTTATTATCCTCTCTGAGTTTTAGTTTTTCTCATCCCTATAATTTAGAGAATTAGGCTAAATGACTCCCTAGGTGTACTCCTCTTTTAAATTTGTACATTCTAATTACTAGTGATAAATTCACTTGCACTTTGAACAGTCCATTCCATAAAGTTTTCTACACCCTGACCCCTCTTCAGAGCAGGCTTGAGAAAAGGACCTAACTGTAACATTTACCTTGTTTCTGGTGCCTTCTCACTAGCAAATGATGCTACGGGAAACATGTGGTATCTTACTTATGATAGCAAACAGCTGTCTTAACTGAATTAATCTCTGGTCGCATGAACAGTATGGTCCTCTAGTTTACTGCTTTGCAGGACAAATATGTCGGAACCCAACTATTCTTGATTTTAATCTATGATTAACAATCTCAAAATAGTAATGTTTTTCAATTAACCACCAGTGTTTCCTTACAGATAACAGGACAGAATCCAAAGTTAAAGTTATCCTTTATTTGTACAAATAAAGGATAAATGAGTCCACTCTTTTGAAAATGACAAACATTACCTGAGTGATTCAGTGGTCATGGTTACAATAAATTGAAACAACTGAACTAAAAAAGTCATCATGATCCTATTCCAAATGAGTTTCTAAATGTAATTCTGCAATTAGTTATAATCTGGCAAAAGAACAAAGAAGTCACAAAATGTTAGCTTTTAAAGATCCTTTTCAATCATGAAGCCAAACCTTCTCTAGCTCCATTTTCTTAAATCCAGATGTCTGTTGAGATGTAAGAATGATAGATTCAAACTTCATTTGACCATACCTTCCCAGAGCCCATGGCCTATATTTCCCTGGTCATCTATGCCTTTCTATTTGCTCATATGTTGTCCTGAAACTGCACATGTCAAAATATGTCATGAAACTTAGGTCATTGTCCCCAATTTTCACAACCACCAAAAATCTTTTGCCAACAAAATATGTATGTAAAAATGGAAATGAACGGACAGTGGCATTTTAAAACAGTGACTTGTGATCTGAGGGATAATTGTGAGAACTGGGAGAAAAAGGGATATGTCAAGCAGGTGGCTCCTCTTCTGTCCTTGACATTGGTGGCAAAGTGGTTATATTTACTCAATGTCTGATTTTTTCTCATGGTCTATCTTTCTGAGGTATTTAGTTTGTGCTAACAGCCTCTTTCTTCATTGCCATGTGGGGAAGAGCCAATCTCCTTATTGTGAAATATCCTGGGATAGCCTTTTCCAGACAATTAATAGATTTTATATATGTTTTAAAAGGCAATTCTATGGGCATATACATTTGGAAAACATGTTATAAAAGTTTTTTTGTTTTGTTTTGTTTTCTAGGATTTCTCAGAATCTACTGTGTACTAACTTTCACTGTAATATTTAAAACACAGGTAAACAAAGTTTCCAAAGTTTATTTTGCCATTGTTGAGGGTTGAATTGTGTCTCCAAAAAGATTTATTGAAATCCACAGACTTGATACCTTTGAAAAGAACCAAAGAAGTTCATTATTTAGTGATAGGAGGATCAACTCAGCAAGAGGACATACAATTGTAAATATATATGCACTCAGTACTGGAACACCCAGATATAAAAACTGAATATTATTAGATCTAAAGGAAGAGCTAGACCTCAAAATGATAATAGTTGGGGACTTTAATACCCCACTTTCAACATTGCACTGGTCATCTAGACAGAAAATCAATAATAAACATTGAATTTAAACTGCACTACACACTAAATGAACCTAACAATATTTACAAAACATTTCATACAACAGCTACAGAACACAAATTCTTCTCATCAGCAAATGGAACATTCTCCAGATTAGATCATATGTTAGGACACAAAACAAGCATCAACAATTATTTTTAAAATCAAAATCCCATCAAGTGTCTTTCATACCACAAAGGAATAAAACTAGAAATCAATAACAGAGGAAATTTCAAAACTATACAGGTAAATGGAAATTCAATAACATGGTCTTGAATGACTAATGGGTTAATAAAAAAAATTAAGAAGAAAAATGTTTAAATTTTGAAACAAATGAAAATGGAAACAGCATACCAGAAACCTATGGGATACATCAAAAATAGAACTAAGAGGGAAGTTTATAGCAATACATGTCTAGTTCAAAAAGTAGAAAGATTTCAAATAAACAACCTAATGATGCACCTCAAGGAACTGAGCAAGATAAAAAGCCAAAATTCATAGAAGGAAAGAAATAATAAAAAGAAATAATAAAAATCAGAGAAGAAATAAATGAAATTTAGACAAAAATAATAAAGATCAACAAAACAAAAAGTTGGATTTTTGAAAAGACAAACAAGACCAACAAACTATTACCTAGACTGAGAAATAGAAAAAAGACCCAAGAAAAATAAAATCATAAACTAAAAGTAGACATTACAACTGATACCACAGAAATACAAAAGATCATGTGAAAGTATTATAAACAACTACTTGACAACAAATTGGAAAGCCTAGAGGAAATGGATAATTCCTGGACACATACAACCTATCAAGATTTTACCAGGAAGAAACGGAAAACCTGAACAGACCAATAACAAGCAGTGAGATTGAATCAGTAACAGAAATCTCCCAACAAAGAAAAGTCCAGGACCAGCTTCACTGATGAATTGTACCAAATATTTATAGAAAAACTGACACGTTTTCTTCTTAAACTATTCCAAAAAATTAAAAAGGAGGAAATTCTTCCAAACTTATGCTACAAGACCAGCATTACCAGCATTACCCTGATACTGAAACCACATAAGGACACAGAAAAAGAAAAAGAAAACTATAGGCCAATATTTCTGATGAATATAGATGCAAAAATTCAGAAGAAAATACTTGCAAACCAAATCCAATAGCAGATCAAAAAGATTATATACCATGATTAAGTGGGATTTATCCCAGGGATGCAAGAATGATTCAACAAACACAAAGAAAAAAATACGGTAAATCACATCAACAAAATGAAGAATAAAAACCATATGATCATCTCAATATATGCAGAAAATGCAATTGATAAAATTCAACATCCCTTCATGACAAAAACTCTCAACAAATTAGACATATAAGTAACAAACCTCAATACAATTAAGGCCATATATGACAAACCCACGTTTAACATAATACTGAATGGGGAAAAGTCGAAAGCTTTTCCTTTCAGAGCTAGAAAACCACAAGAAGGCCCACTCTCATCACTCTTATTCAACACAGTATTGACAGCCCTACCCGGAGCAATTATGGAAATAAAGGGCATCCAAATGAGAAAATAAGAAGTGAAATTGTCTCTGTTTGCAGATAACATGATCTTATATAGAGAAAAACTTAAAGAGTTCCCCAAAATAACTCATAGAACTGATAAACAAATTCAGTAAAGTTGTACTATTCAAAATCAACATATAAAAATTAATAGAATTTCTATACACCAATAGCAAACAATCTGAAAAAGAAATCAAGAAAGCAATCCCATTTATGATAGCCATCAAAAATACCTAGGAATAAATTTAACCAAGGAGGTGAAAGATCTCTACAAGGAGAACTGCAAAACACTGATGAAAGGAATTGTGGATGACATAAACAAATGGAAAAACATCCCAGGCTCATGGATCGGAAGAATTAATATTCTAAAATGATGATATTATCCAAAGTGATCTACAGATTCAAAGCAATCCTTATAAAAATACCACTTACATTCTTCACACAAATAAAAAAAATCTTAAAATGCATATGGAACCACAAAAGATTGCAAATAGCCAAAGCAATCCTAAGCAAAAAGAAACAAAGGTGACAGCATCATACTACAAAACTTCAAAATGTATGACAAAGCTATAGTAACCAAAACAGCATAGTGCTGGCATAAAACAGACCCATAGACTAATGGAACAGAGAATACAGAAATAAATCCACATATTTACAGCCACCTGATTTTCGACAAAGGTGCCAAGAACATACATTGGCGAAATGACAGTCTCTTTAATAAATGGTGCTGGGAAAACTGGATATGCAGAAGAATTAAACTTGACCCCTATCTCTCACCATACATGGAAATCAACTCAAAATGGATTAAAGACTAAAATATAAGACCTGGAACTATAAAACTACTAGAAGAAAATATAAATGAAATGCTTTCGGACATTGGTCTTGAAAAAAATTTTATGGCTAAGACCTCAAAAGTGCAAGAAATAAAAGCAAAAATATGCAAATGGGATTGTATCAAACTAAAAAGCTTCTGCACAGCCAAAGAACAATCAACAGAGTAAAGAGACACCTTGCAAAATGGGGGAAAATATTTGCAAACTATTCATTCAACAAGGAGTTAATATCCAGAATGTATAAGGAACTTAAACAACTTAACAGAAAGCAAACAAACAAATAATCCAATGAAAAACATGGCAAATCATCTGAATAGACATATCTCAAAAGAAGACATACAAATGGACAGCAAGTACATGAAACAATGCTCAATATCACTAAGCATGAGGGAAATGCACATCAAAACCACAGTGAGATATCATCTCACCCCAGGGATTATGAATTAGACAAAAAAAAAAAAAAAACCAAAGAGTGGTAAGGAAGTTGAGAAAAGGGAACTCTTATATACTATTGGTGGGAATGTAAATTAGCACAGCCATTTTGGAGAAGAGTATGGTGGTTCCTCAAAAAACTAAAAATAGAACTACCATATGATCCAGCAATCCTACTACTGGATGTATAACCAAATAAAATGAAATAAGTATGGCAACAAAAATATTTACACTCCCATGTTTATTGCAGCACTGTTCACAACAGCCAAGATATGGAATCAACCTACATATCCATCAATAGATGAATGGATAAAGAAAATGTGGTATATATACACATTGGAATACTATTCAGCCATAAGAAAGAATGAAATCTTGTCATTTGTAGTGATGTAGATGAGCCTTGAGGATATCATATTAAGTGAAATAAACCAAGCATAGAAAGGCAAATACATGTTCTCATTTATACACAGAAGCTAAAAAAAGTTGGTCTCAAAGAAGTAGAGAATAAAATAGTGGTTACTAGAGTCTGGGAAGGGTGGAGGAAGGGGCTAGAGAGAAGTTGGTTAAAAGATAAAAATTACAGCTAGTTGGAATAGGTTCTAGGGTTCTAACGCACTGGGGGTGACTATAGTGAACAATAATTTATTGTATATTTTTAAGTAACTACAAGAGAGGATTTTGAATGCTCCCAACACAAAGAAGTGATAAACATTTAAGGTGAGGGATATAATAATTACCCTATACACATTTTATACATGTATTGAAATATCACTCTGTTCCTATAAATGTGTACAACTATTATGCCATAAAAACAAAACCAGAAATGGGGGGGAAAGAGGGAAATTTGGGGACACACACACACACACACACAGAAGACAAGGCTGTGAAGACAGAGGCAGAAATTGGAGCTATGATTCCACAAGCAAAGGAATGCCAAGAATTGCTAGTAACTACCAGAAGCTGAAAGAGGCAAGGAGGATTATTCTTCACTAGACCCTTTAGGGGGAGCCTGGTTCTGCCAGCATCTGGATTTCAGTTTTCTAGCCTCCAGAACTTGAGAATAAATTTCTGTTATTTTAATCCACCCAAGTTTGTGGTACTTTGTTATGGCAATTCTAGAAAATTAATACAGCCAAGGAAATACTTTACTCTATGGAGAATCTAGAGAATTAATATTCCACAAGAAAGTCTTGTGAACAACTGCCTTTGAAATGGATCTGCTATGGCCCTTCCACACCTTAAGCCTCCTTCCTAGCTAGCTCAAGACCTTCATTATGTCCTCTCGAATTACTACAGCCCTTACATACCTCTCCCTCTTCTGAACTCACTGTCTCTTATCGCTGAGCATTCACCCACTGCCTTGTAATATTCTTCAATTATTTTACTTGGGTAAGTATTATCTCTCTACTGTGATGCAAGCTTATGTTGTGTAATGTAGTGCTGACTGAATTGCATGTTAAGATTTTATATATATGGTACACAATTTTGCTCTGTTCCCACATACTATTCAGTTCTTTTCATTTTAAATATCTCTATCTTCTCTCATTCCCCATCCTCCACCCATACATTTCCACTGTCCAAATCATATTCGCTTTTCACAGTCCAGCTGAATTGTCGCTTACTCTCTGAAAGCCCTCAGCATCCCCAGTCTTAAATATATTCTTCCATCTATGAAGTCACACAGCATTTATTTCTTTTCTTGTTATAATGCTTTTTATCTTGCTGTATCTGGACTAGATGCACTGACATTCCTGTGGAAAATATTTGTGGAACAAGAGGTAATATTTGCTAATTTTTGGAATTTTGTTTGCTGAGTGGAGTATACAGACTGTGAACAAAAGCAGATTGTCCTGGATTAAAAAGGGAATCTGTAGATACACTGCAGAACAGAAAAAATATTGAAAATGAAGAGTTGGCACTTACACAGCTCAAGAGAGAAACTTGGGGAGAGGAAAAACGGCTAACTCATGACTTTTCAGTGTGCCATGTAACCTTCTCCATCGCCTCAAGGAAACTTCAGTAAAATTTACATTAATTACCAATATCTTTAGAATTGATTTGTGTTGAGAAGCAAACGGATACATCAAACTTTAAGGTGGGTGAGAAGTAAAGGCAAGGCTGTCAGCCATGTTCACATAACAGATATTATGCATGTCTGTTTCCCATCTAAACTGTTAACTGCTAGATGTAGAGGAGTTTCCGAAGAAACTTTGGAATACTCACATTCCCTAACACGATCTTTCTGCACATAATAGAATAGCAAACATTTTTGAGTGCTTTTATGTGCTAGATACTATAAATATAATTTGATCCTATGATGCATGAAATGTCTCTAAAGCACCAAGACACTTTAAGTGAATTGCTCAAGGTGTGTGGATTCTAAGTGGCAGAAAAGGGATTTGGCCCAGGCAATTTGACACCACAACTTACGCACTTAGCCATCCAGCCATACTGAGTCCCTAGGGTGTAAACAGCTGCTGAATGAATGAAATGAGTAAGTATTCGATGTTTATTGAGTACTAGTGGCTTAATGCTTAGGGTTCATTCCTGGTCTTTTGATGTAAAATAACAGGGAAAGATTAGTTCTTCTCCACAGAACACTTTCATGGTAGAGATAGAGTATTAGCTGAGAATACCTGTAGATCCCACTCAGGTACCAGTGCTTATCTTCTCTGCTGGAATTTCTATTTCAGCCTCATCAGATAGACCACGTGTGCACTCAGGTTGCCACCAACAAGAGGAGATAATAAGCAGTTAAAATGAGTAATGATTTAATGCTCAGTGTAAGTCAAAAAAAGTCTGGAGCAAATCCACAGAATCCATGGTTACTGGCAGAACCAGCCAAGTGAATAATTTGTCTGTTTGATGCAAAGGCAGAATAGTAGGGAGTGAACTCTAGGTATCAGTGATTGGCATAAATTATCCTCCCCCTTGTCTTTCAGTTTTCAATCATTTGACTGTTTCCAAAAGAATAAAGGGGAAAGACAGAATACATCAAGAGACAAAACAAGTTAGTCAATTCAAAAACATGATGGCTCAACTAGTAAGGGAAGCAAAAAAAAAAAAAATAGAAAACAAGAAAAATTTTGGATTAAGCCTGGAAGACCAACATCAATCAAAGGGGGAAAAAATCTTAGCTAAAAATTAAAGTCTTTTTTTCCCAATTGGATTATTTGTTCAATAAGGACATTACAAAAATAAAATTGGGACACACAACATCTTATCTGAACCTGCTTTGGTAAGGTGTGCATAAAAGTGAAAAATAAAGCTTGCTAACAAGACACTGAGAACATAAAGAGAAAAATTTTAAGATCACAGAACATAAATTAATAAAAATGTGATGCAAAGAAAATTTACAACTTATAAAATTCTACCTCTAGATTTTATAGTTCTCAGTCTTCTCATATTTTTTTTTTATTGTTTGTTGTTTATAGGGGTACAGGTGTTTAGGTTACGTATGATGCCCTTGCCCCCCCTTCCCCCCAAGTCCCAGTCCCAAGCATGTCCATCTCTCGGAGGGTGCGCATTGCACCCTTTGTGTATGCATATATCCGTCCCCTCCTCCCCCTAGCCCCTCCCCCTTCCTCCTCTCTCCCTACCCGACATCCAATAGATGCTATTCTTATATGTACACTTATGTGATGTTCAGTCACTACCAATTTGATGGTGAGTACATGTGGTGCTTGTTTTTCCATTCTTGGGATACTTCACTTAGTAGAATGCGTTCCAACCCTATCCAGGAGTATACAAGAGGTGCTATATCACCATTGTTTCTTAAAGCTGAA